>BQNB010027277.1:14630-57786 GCA_026074375.1 Tanacetum coccineum | reverse complement strand
ATTTTAAGAAATGTAATCTCGAACAAGCAGTCTACACAAGGAGAAGCAAGACTTCTACACTTATAGTTGGAGTTTATGTAGATGATTTGATAATCACAGGCACTCCAAGAAAGGAAATAGACGTATTTAAATCCCAGATGAAGGATAGATTTGAAATGAGCGACTTAGGCTTATTGGCTTATTACCTTGGGATAGAAGTTACACAGACAGGAGGAGAGATCACAATCAAGCAAACAGGATATATTAACAAGATCTTGAAAGGAACAAGTATGACGGACAGTAATGATACAAAGATACCAATGGATCCCGGCACTAAGTTGGTCAAGGCGGAAGATGGAAACTCAGTTGACGCAACTTACTACCGCAGTTTAATTGGAAGTCTCAGGTACTTACTACATACAAGACCAGATCTTAGTTATTCAATCGGACTACTCAGCAGATTCATGCAAGACCCGAAGGATCATCACCTGAAGGCGGTAAAACAAGTAATCCGATATATTAAAGGAACAAAGGAGCATGGCATAATATACAAGAAAGAAGGCGGCTGCAAGATTACAGGTTACAGCGACAGTAGTTATGGAATCAACACTGATCAAGGAAAAGGAACTACTGGGATAGTATTTTATTTTGGAGAGTCACCTATTACCTGGTGTACTCAGAAGCAACCAACAGTGGCGCTATCATCATGTGAATCAGAATTCATGGCGGCTACTGGAGCAGCATGTCAAGCCTTATGGTTAAAACGACTACTTAGTGAATTAACTGGATGGGAAGAGAAAAGGATAACGCTGAAGGTCGACAACGTTTCAGCAATAGCACTCGTCAGGAACCCAGTTTTTCATGGAAGAAGCAAGCACATCGACATTCGCTATCATTTCATTCGAGAATGCGTAGAGAATGGGCACATCAATGTGGAACACGTCAGAGGAGAACTACAAAGAGCAGATATTCTAACGAAGGCTCTACCAAGATTGAAGTTCGTGACTATGCGACAAATGCTCGGAGTTCAAGATTTAGGACGAAGCAACGATCAAGATTAAGGAGGAGAATGTGAACGCATAATCTTACTCATTGCTTCATATGTAATATTATAAACACGAAGGACCAAATATGTTAGTTAGAAACTTAATAACCGAAAGTTAGTTACAGAAAGTTAGTTATTTCGGTTGGAAAAAAGGAATGGACACATCGGTTCATTATACCGATTAGAAACTTATATATGTAGGACTATGTATCGATTGAATGGTTAGACAAAAAAATACTTATTCAATATTACTTTGCAACTTGTATAATTCGATCTAGAATTTGGGACAACAACAACTACCAAAAAAATGAAAATTACCAATTTGACCCGTGTGATATTTTGACTCATTTTACTTACGAGTGGAAAATAAAAAAGTAACTTGGAGAAGAAACGGTGTGCAGTACATAGAACCTCCCAAAAGAAATTTATATAATATTTTTGTTTATTTCACAGAGCTGCAACAACCCCTTGGAGCTACTTTTTTGGCAGGGACGGAGCCAAGACCAAATATGACCGGGTGCACAATTTTTTTTAACCGTAATATAATAGAGTTAAAAAGTGAATTAAAACGAAGATTTTATTAAAACGATAAGACTAGAAACACATTTCGATGGACCGGGTGTATTTATGATATATTTGGGAAAAATAGTTGTTTTTCTCAAAAATTAACACTACATCGAAAAAATCCATAGGTGTCCCGGGCACCCGCGGGACACCTCCTGGCTCCGTCCCTGTTTTCTGGCTACATCGACCCGTATAAAATGATTCAGTTCAGGTTATGTTAATTAGATATAAACTCCTAAAAAAAAGAATACTCGGGTTTTTGGGCGTTACACACTTCCACATAATAAATGGCTGCAAACGAAAAGCATACCTGCAACAATTCATCTCGCATAATATTGGGAGGTACTGACCTTGTTCTGATACTGATTTTGGCATTGCAAAATTGCTTACTGCTTTGGTTAGTCAACTACATGTAATTAGTTATTTGAGAGCATAAATGGAAAGTTCAAATAGCCCATCACTTTTACCGAGTTTTCATAAAGTTCAGATTGTCCCAAATATGTATTCTTTGGTTTCTTATCTCAAACAAACAATCCTTGCGCAAGAATCGATTTTCAATTTTTGGGCAAAAACAAGAAAACTATAACTTTTCATAAAATTGAATCATACATAAACTTTATATCCTTATGCTACCATTTCCAATGAGTGTGTTTTGATGCTTCAAAAAGTTTCATGTGTTGGTAAAATCATTATTATGGTCCAAAAAGATACTCGTAAATTTGGTAAACGTTGCGAATTTAAGAAACTATTAATATCAACTCACGTGTAAATATGTTAATATCAGTTCCTTTATTGCTTCAAAATTTAAGAAAAATTTAACACCAAAAACTGGTTTGAGGGAAATTAAACCACACATAATCATAAACATGTTTGACACATATGATAATTCTCCAAGAAAGTAAACGTACTCTTATGTCTCTTACACTAAAGCAACAAGATAATTAAACCACACTTAAACATGTTCGCTCCTTGCCACAGTTATTCTCAACTTCACCATACAAGCTTGATGATAGACCTGAAAGAGATCAAAAATAAAACCATGTTAGTGATGATTTATAGACAAATTTACGTAAAATCAAATTCTACAAAAAGAGAGAACACTTCGAGTACCTTATATATTTTGAAGCACATCAAGAATACGCTGCAACTCATTGACAACAATGTCAATTTTCATTCGTTGGGGTGGGGAATCCACAGAGCATGATACTCCGATCTTTATAGTTGCAGCCAAACATTCTTCCACTTTCTTTGCATTCGCTTCCTTACTTTGCAACACACTTGCATCACCATCAATAACATCAACTACATGATCTGGTAATGCCATGGAAGCAAATTTATGAATGCTAAGACCTTCATTGAACATGTTGTCTGTAGGCTTTTTCCCGGTCATTAATTCTAGTAATAATATTCCAAAACTGTAGACGTCCCCACTACTTGTCATCTCGCTCCCCATACCATACTCTACATAAAAAACAATTAAATTATAAATTGGTGTTATTATGGAAACTTCTTGTTTTCAGGTTTTGTCCAACTGGAGGTCATCTAATAGGGTGTTTGGTTAGCCCATGGATGAAATACTGCATTTGGAATTTGAGTTTGTGCAGGTTTTCAAAAGTAGTGTCCAGGAACAAATATAAAGGAACAGGTATATATGCTAAGTACTTTATATATATATTGATTGAAAAAACGAATTGTCTTACATTCCAACTATTTATAGGCTATGAACAGGTATGAATAAAAGATGCAAGTTTGTGTTTGGTTCAAATTAGCCAACAGACAGTACTTTTTAATAGCATAAAAAAGGAGAGAATACAAAAATGACAACGTTTGGTTGGGTGCTGTCATATAATTGTCTTAACTAACTATATGGGTCTGTTTTGGGCTTTTGATCCATACTAGAATTCGTGCAGGGCTTTTTTACATTAGTACAAAGTGTCTGCAATTCTTAAACTATATTATAACTACATATTACATAAATAATCATGAAGTCTGTGCAAAGGTTTATGAACTAATACTTCCAACATTCTCCCCTCTAAGTTCATAAGCTTCAAACAGCTTCAATTCTTTTGATGTTCTTCAAACAATGACAAGATCTTCACTTCCATGTGCCTCTTGTCTATTCTACCATGATCTGATGCCATTTGTTCAGAGTTAGTCTTAGTTTGGGTGTGGAAGGATGAAAATGTCTTCTGTCATATCTTCTTCTTCAAAGCTCACTCCAAAATGTTTCTATCTTCCTCCTTTTCCTTTTGTGTCTGGCTAATCCAAGTTGGGACACTCCTCCTCACGCAAAATCTCATGATGAGATTGTAGGGCAAGTATACCTTTTGCCTACTTCCAAATCCTTCGCAGGTGATATCAAGATTTTGATCTTTGATCTTGATTAGGCACCTTCACTTGTTCTTTAGTAACTTGTAAAGATATCCAAGTATTGGATGTAGCAGTTCTTCACATTCTTCTTCATCCCTGTTTTGACAAACCTAAAATTTCTCCTAATGTACCCAATTCGTTTCCAAATTTTACACTTAGATACCCCCAAATCCTTCAATACAGTTTTACAAATCAAATTAGGTTGTTTAGTACTACCATTTATTTTGGGGGGAATGAACCACGGATTTGAGGTTTTCCATGTAACTTCTTATAGAACCATTTTATACTTTATCAAACCTTTCTCAGAATGTGTCCCACTGTTGGCTTATTAATTTCATCTTGCTGTAACTGATTGATGAATGCAACATTACTCATTGGAAAAAAGTTTCCCTTTTTGAGGTATAATGTTCCTTTAATTTGCAATCACACATCTTTTGCATAGATACTAACCAAAAGAGTTGTTTCTTGTTGTGCACTACGTATCCAAATCTCAAAGTAATTCTTCTAAATACTGTATTGTGCCATAACACTTAACCTATATCATTAAGTTTTGGCCTTATTTTAAGAAATCAAACAATATGATTAAGACAATATTGTGGCAAGTAAAACTTAAGTCGAATTCAACACTACATATTGGATTGAGGGAAATTAACCACACATAATCATAAACGAGTTTCACACATATGATGCGTCACTAAACGTACTCTTACGTCTCGTACACATATTTAACAAGAAAATTAAACCACAATCACAAACGTCTTTAACAACTTAACATTTATTTAACTGTGCACTGCTCCTTGTTGCAGTTACTCTAAACATCTTTAGACCTGAAAGAGTTCAAAAATAAAACCATTTTAGTGATGATCTATTAATAAACTCATGTATATTTTGAAGCACATCAAGAATACGCTGCAACTCATTGACAACAATGTCAATTTTCATTCGTTGGGGTGGGGAATCCACAGAGCATGATACTCCGATCTTTATAGTTGCAGCCAAACATTCTTCCACTTTCTTTGCATTCGCTTCCTTACTTTGCAACACACTTGCATCACCATCAATAACATCAACTACATGATCCGGTAATGCCATGGAAGCAAATTTATGAATGCTAAGACCTTCATTGAACATGTTGTCTGTAGGCTTTTTCCCGGTCATTAATTCTAGTAATAATATTCCAAAACTGTAGACGTCCCCACTACTTGTCATCTCGCTCCCCATACCATACTCTACATAAAAAAAATTAAATTTATAAATTGTTGTTATAATGGATAAACCTTCTTGGTTTCAGGTTTGTCCATCTGTCATCTAATAGGGTGTTTGGGTTAGCCATGTTGAATGACTGCAATTTGGTTTTGAGTTTGTGCAGGTTTTCAAAAGTAGTGTCCAGGAACAAATATAAAGGAACAGGTATATATGCTAAGTACTTTATATATATATTGATTGAAAAAACGAATTGTCTTACATTCCAACTATTTATAGGCTATGAACAGGTATGAATAAAGGGTTGTGTTGGTTCAAATTAGCCAACAGACATGACTTTTTATGCATAACTGTCATATAATTGTCTTAACTAACTATATGGGTCTGTTTTGGGCTTTTGATCCATACTAGAATTCGTGCAGGGCTTTTTTACATTAGTACAAAGTGTCTGCAATTCTTAAACTATATTATAACTACATATTACATAAATAATCATGAAGTCTGTGCAAAGGTTTATGAACTAATACTTCCAACATTCTCCCCTCTAAGTTCATAAGCTTCAAACAGCTTCAATTCTTTTGATGTTCTTCAAACAATGACAAGATCTTCACTTCATGTGCTGCTTGTCTATTCTTCCTTGATCTTGATGCCATTGTTCAGAGTTAGTCCTTTGTTTGGTTGTGTAGGATGAAATTGTCTTCTGTCATGATCTTCTTCTTCAAGCTTCACTCCAAAATGTTCTATCTTCTCCTTTCCTTTTGTGCTGGCTACTTCCAAGTTGGGTACACTCCTCTCACCAAAATCACATTGATGAGATGTAGGGCAAGTATACCTTTTGCCTACTTCCAAAGTCCTTGCAGGTATATCAAGATTTGATCTTTGATCTTGATTAGGCACCTTCACTGTCTTGTAGTAACTTGTAAAAACATCCCAAGTATTGGATGTAGCAGTTCTTCACATTCTTCTTCATCCCTGTTTTGACAAACCTAAAATTTCTCCTAATGTACCCAATTCGTTTCCAAATTTTACACTTAGATACCCCCAAATCCTTCAATACAGTTTTACAAATCAAATTAGGTTGTTTAGTACTACCATTTATTTTGGGGGGAATGAACCACGGATTTGAGGTTTTCCATGTAACTTCTTATAGAACCATTTTATACTTTATCAAACCTTTCTCAGAATGTGTCCCACTGTTGGCTTATTAATTTCATCTTGCTGTAACTGATTGATGAATGCAACATTACTCATTGGAAAAAAGTTTCCCTTTTTGAGGTATAATGTTCCTTTAATTTGCAATCACACATCTTTTGCATAGATACTAACCAAAAGAGTTGTTTCTTGTTGTGCACTACGTATCCAAATCTCAAAGTAATTCTTCTAAATACTGTATTGTGCCATAACACTTAACCTATATCATTAAGTTTTGGCCTTATTGGATCCATAAAAACAATGTAGACAAGTCTGCAAGTATTATGCTCATATATAATTTCAAAGCCTTGTCTTTCTAGTAGTTCTAATGAGAGTATGTTTAGAGTTACTTCAGGGGCATAGCTCACCCCCGGTATTAGATAACCTTCATCACCGTTGTTGATCCTGACTTCCACCCAATCCATAGGTGAATAAAAAACTTCATTTGACATCACTTTGTTAGCAGCATATTTTCTTTTATGTTGCAGAACAGACTCAATTTAGAACATAGGTTTACATTTGTGTTATTGCTAACATACCATATATTATCCCAATGACCTTGATCTGTCCCTTAAAACATGCATTTTGTCTCAAGATGAATGCTTTCAGGGTACTTAATACTTACAGAGGGTTTGGATGCCATAAGACCTTTATTGTTTGCCTTTGCAGTCTCACTCCTGTTGCCAATCTTCTCAATCTCTTCCTTCTGTTTCATCATAGGACAGGTTTTGATTATATGTCCCCTTTGTTTGCAATTGAAGCACTTGTGTCTCCTAAAGGTGTTGTGTGAGTTTGGTTGATTGATGGTAGAGTTATAGAGTTCTATCTCTTCCATCTTTCTCTTTAACATCTCCTTGAAATTATTGGAAATTTGCCTTATGCATTTTCCCAGCCTTGCCTCTTTCTCTCTTTGCAATTGTCTTTTGATGAATTCATACTGCATCTTCCTTCTTAGGGGTCTCCCAGGTTTGCTCTGATGCCACATGTTATAATGGATAAACCTTCTTGGTTTCAGGTTTGTCCATCTGTCATCTAACAAGGTGTTTGGGTTAGCCATGTTGAATGACTGCAATTTGGTTTTGAGTTTGTGCAGGTTTTCAAAAGTAGTGTGCAGGAACAGATATAAAGGAACAAACATAGGTATATATGCTAAGTACTTTTTATATATATTGATTGAAAAAACTAATTATCTTACATTCCAACTATTTATAGGTTATGAACACGTATGAATAAAGGGTTGTGTTGGTTCAAATTAGCCAACAGACATGACTCTTTATGCATAACTGTCATATAACTGTCTTAACTAACTATATGGGTCTGTTTTGGGCTTTTGACCCATACTAGAATTCGTGCAGGGCTTTTTTACATTAGTACAAAGTGCCTGCAATTCTTAAACTATATTATAACTACATATTACATAATTAATCATGAAGTATGTGCAAAGGTTTATGAACTTATACTTCCAACAACTGTAAGTAAATATAAGCATCATATGGAATAAAAGTAGAGTTACCTGGAGGTGCATAACCAATTGTTCCTTTAACCCCGGTTAAGCTGTTTTGGTTTGAGTCTGTACCAAGTAGTCGAGCTAAACCAAAGTCTCCAACATGAGCCACCATATCATCGTCAAGTAGAATGTTACTAGGCTTCAAGTCACAGTGAACAATCTTGTTTTGACAGCGAATGTAAGAAATCAAAGTGCGGCTGCAACATCTCTGAGAATATTTATTCTTTGAAGAATGTTGAGTTTTGATGAAATTGTATTTGAATGAAGCCAATTGTGCACACTTCCATTGGGCATAAACTCGTAAACCAAAGCTCTGAAATCATTGCGTTAAAAATCAACACTTGAACACGAATTTTATGTATCTTCACTTCAAACAAATCACCTGTGTTGAATATCCGCCATGCTTCACATCTGCTAGAAAACTTTTGAGGGCTTCCTCGGATTTGTAAGATTAGAACTTTTACGCAACGAATTTATTTCATCATTAGAATACGAGGATTCCTTTATAAACAGAGTTGAACCCATACAACCCTCAGCCAATCAAATTTGTTTTTGAGAACCCATCAGTAGATTGTATGAAACTTTCAAGAACCTTTCATTTTCATTCCCTAAAGATTGAGACGGATGACTCTTGCGTTTCTTCTTAAGAAAAAGATACACACAACATAATACTATGAGCAAGAGCAACGTCGGTGCAATCACAGTGACTAATATGAAGAAAGGAAACCTTCTTTTATGACTACCTTTTTCCTTGCATTGGGTAACTCAAGTGTAACCACGCCACCACAAAGCCCATTGTTCCCCAAAACCGAAAATAAACTTGCATTGGCAAACACTCCTACAACCGGCACTTTACCCTCAAAATCATTAAAGGATAGGTTCAAAAATACTAAGGAATTCCATTTGTCTAAGAATTGGGGTATTTTGCCTGATAAATTATTTTGAGAAATATCGAGTGCCTCCAATCCTCTCAAGGAACTTAATGAAGATGGTATTATGCCTTCAAATATGTTGCCACTAAGGTATAACTCTGTAAGGCTAATGCACTCACCAAGGGTACTAGTAATGGTGCCTGATAAATTATTATAAGATAAATCGAGATAGCTCAACATCTTGAGGTCTTTTATATCTAACGGAATTGAACCGGACAAACTGTTATGAGAGAGATCTAAAAAGTAAGTTAGCGATGGAAGTTGAAGAAGTTGTTTGGGTATTTTTCCGCTGAGTCTATTGTATCTAAGGAGTAACCCGTTAAGGTTTTTACAATTCCCAAGGGTTGATGTATAATTGCCTGCCCAGGGACCTTCTAATTTGTTGTGAATATAAATAAACCTACCTTTAACAATGATAAGTTACCGATAGCATCAGGGATAGGCCCTGAAAAGTGATTGCTATTTAGATCAAGAAGTTGTAGCTTTTTAAGTTTACCAATGGTAGTGGGGATTTTTCCTTTCAATCGATTAGCTCTTAAAACTAAAGTGTTCAAGCCAACTAGATTACCTATACTTGAAGGGAGGCTTCCAAATAATTGATTGTCTCCTAACCATAGAGAGCTGAGTTGATCAGAAAGATTACCTATTGATATTGGAAGCACTCCAATTAAGTTGCAATTAGAAAGAACTAATTTTACTAATTTGGTGCAGTTTTTCAGAGAATCAATAAACTTCATGTCATCAGCTTCTCCGCGTCCATCGAGCTTGTAATTTTGTAACCATATAAATTTAATTTCTCTTAGTTGTGAAAAATCGATTGTCAACTTCCCACTAAAACTGTTGTTACCCATTTCAAGACGTCCTAATTTAGAGCAATTTGAAATAGAAGGTGGAAGAATTCCTGTCAGTTCGTTATCACTTAACTGAAGCCACTCAAGTTTTGGGAGCTGATTACCAATTTCTGAAGGAAGAGTACCAGTGAGGTGATTATCAGGTAAGGAAAAATTAACTAGGAGTGAGAGGTTGAAAATGGAAGGAGGGATGCTTCCATATAAGTTGCAGTCACCAGACTCAAATGTCGTCAAGCTTTTCCAAAGACCCAAGGTATCAGGAATGCTCCCACCCAACGGGTTCTCGGCAGAAGAGAACACTTCCATTGATGTGATATTCCCCAAGAAAGATGGGATTCCACCTGTTAAAATATTTTTGCTAATTTCAATACTAGTAAGTTTCGAGAGTAAACTCATCTCCTTGGGTATGCTTCCAACTAGCTTGTTTCGAGCAAGCGTAAGCACTTCGAGGTTCGAACAACCAGACAAGTTTGTTGGAATGAATCCACTGAATTTGTTTCTGTTAAGATAAAGATGACGTAGCCTAGATAGACGACCAAGTTCAGGAGGAATGGTTCCTTGGAAGCTGTTGTTCCTGAGATAAAGCTCACGGAGGAAGCTGAGGTTTCCTACATGAGGAGACAACGAGCCTTCTAAGCCTTGTGAACCTAGCCGTAAAGTAATCACTCGTTTATGCCGCTTTCCACATGAAATACCAATCCAGTCACAGAAATGAAAGGAATCGTTCCACACGGTTAGAACTTTGTCCGGATCATGGGTGATCGTCGACTTAAATGACAACAATGCGTGATAATCAGTCTCATTACCGCCATAGGAAGCAGTGGCGGAAAAATTACTGCTTGTGGTGACTTCATTTTTGGAAATTAACTTAAAATCATAAGAATAAGCATTGGCTTCTTATCCGTAGTTTTTGCATGTTAACAGTTTGTGATCGACATGCAACTTGTGCAATGAATGGCTCCACAAATTCCTTAATCCTTATCATCTTGACAAAGACATGCATTTAATTTAGAATATACAATAATTGGCGAAAAAGATGTCGACAATAGTTGTGAAGAGAATGTCATCCACAAATTCCTTATCAGCTTTGGATATAGTACACAATAATTGATCGATATCACAGGAGACTTTTAAGAACACTTGGGATATATAGTACACTTATATTGCATATAACGTATTTGCATGTGTAATGATAAAATGTAAATGACCTAAAAGATAAACACATCTTTTAATTTAGTAGTGTATCAAATAGGAGCGTTTAAACAAAATTCAAAAGCTAAACCCTCGTTGATAAACACTAGTTTTCAAAAACATTCGCGAAACACGTTTCTTATTATGTTTCCTAAGCGCAATTATCAGATGTCCGACACATGGATATATAGTTTCATAAAGGAACAATGTCAATGAACGAATGTGAAGGACAACTAATTGGAGTATATAAAAAGTAGATGATGCTATGCATACGTGTGTAAGTTTATGGTTTACATGAGCTCGACCAACCATCACCAGCAGTTTTATCATTGAATTTTAGTTCATTTACTAGAGGGTTAATATACAAATATCTCACTAACTTTTTCTAAAAATACCCTTGAGATAAGGAAGTTTAATTTGGTACATTTAAGTTGTTGAACTTATCATTTAGATTATTTTTCATACGTGCACTATTATTGAACGCGTATTTTTTTATTGTTAAGTATCATAAATGTCGAGTTTTTACAAATGTTAGCGATATAGAATGACCTCAAAATGCATTATAAGTCCAGTAACTCAAATTAACAAAATGAAAGTTCGTCAATTTAGCATAAGATTTACCTAGTTTTCCCCCGTGACGTGACAACTCAAAAAACCATAATTCGTTTTTTTTGTAACCAGGTCGATATATTTCATTTAACAACGATCGTGTATAGTCATTCTACAATCTTTTTGAAGTCATTATTATCGTCCCGTTTTGAATTGTTAGGTTGTTAGGGTTTGTGGTTACACTTTTTAGGGCTTTACATTCAAATTGTATTTTAGGGTTTTGCTTTCATGATATGTTCTTTGATTTGATCCATAATACTTCTTTGTGAGGGTTTTACTTATTTGGTCATTTTTAATTGCTAGCAGGGGCGGATCCGCTTACAAACTATGGGGGGTGGTGCCCTCCATAATTAGCCAAAAAACATCGATTTTTAGTGTAAATTTTTTTTTATTAACCATTTTATTAAAGTGCACCCCACCACAAAATCAAATTGCCCCCCACTCACACACTAAAATACAACACTTAACACTCTAAAACCTTAAAATTCTTCATTTTCTAAGTAATAATACTCGATTTTTCATTACGATCCTCATTTTTATCCTAGTTTTTTCGCCGTATATTGTTGCTATTGCGAAAAAAAAATTGCCCCCCACGATACAATTTCCTAGTTCCACCACTGATATCTAGTGCTGCGTCACTGTAAACCAACCCCGATCGAATTAGATTGACAAGCTTAACAAACACCTTTTCGAGGGGTCGGGATTGATCAAACCACAAAGGAAAAACAACTAAGTTCGAAAGTTCACATAAAACAAATACCCACTAACTAATGAATGATTATAACTTTATTCTATTGGCCGGTTACAAGGTTTTTAATATTGTCAACTTTAGTCCTTTTACTTTTATTTCAAAAACTTTAGTCGCTTTTAGTTCTCATAAGACCACTTGGTGTGCACAAATTATAAGGCAAGTTATAGCCCTATGTCTCCACTTTACCATCTCGTGTCTTAGCTCCTCGTGCAAAATCTACTAGGTGTGTTATACTATAATTTTTCTTTTCTTTTTGTATTTGGGTTTTATTGGGTTAAGTATGGCCATGGGGTGTATTATAACCCGAGGGATGGAGAGAGGGAGTATTTAGTTTAACTAAGAAGTTTTGAGTTACATAAGAGAAGTGATGAGATGACGTCACTTTTAATTGCTATAAAACACTAATGGGCACCTAGTACTCTAAGTACTTTGGCTTGGGTTAGAGAAGGTTTACGTGGTTTTAGATGATGTATGTAGAATGTGGGTGTGTATAATTAGCGGTGCTTTACAAAGTAAAGTGACTTTGGCTAGGGGTGTTCGGGGACGGTTGGTTAGCCAAAGTTTTGATTTGTTATTTTCTTGCACCTTAATCGAAACCGAAAATACGGTTAGCTGAATTTTATGTTTTTCTTGGATTCAATCAACCTTTTATCTATAGTAAGTTTCCTAATTGTTAACGTGCGTCAAAAAGATTATTCAATCATGTGGTTATGTGAATTATGGAGTAAAAGAGTTTTCAATCATTGTTAACGGGTCTTGTCGGATATAGCCGGGTCTGTCGCGATATGGCCGGGTTTGTCCTGATATGGGCGATTTTGGCCGGATATGGCCGGTCAGTCCGGTCTTGTTGGGGTTTGGCTAGGCCGGGTCCAGCTGAGTCCGGCCGATTATTATCGGGTCTGGCGGTTATAACCGGGTCTGGCCGTGTATGACCGGATCTGGCCGGGTCAGGTCGATTTTGGCGGGTTATGGCCGGGTCTGCCAGTTATGACTAAATATGGTCGGGTCTGGCCGGTTATGGCCCGTTATGACCGGATATGGCCGGGTCTGACCATTTCTTGGCCGGGTCAGGCCGATTTTGACCGGATATGCGCGGGTCTGGCCGGTTATGACCGGTTTTGGCCGATTTTCACTACAACATTTGCTATATTCCCCAGCGACAAATTCGGGGTATCCCGGACGACTTGTCGCTGGGGATACCTTTCCCGGGCGACATGTCGCCCGGGATAAGTGGAACGGAATAGCTCGAATGGGATTCCTTCCCGGGCGACATTCTCGGGCGACATCGCCGGGCCCACACAGTTTCAGTCAAACAATTAAGTGCCACGGTGGAAGGTATGCCCGGGCGACATGTCGCCCGGGATACAAAACTTAATTAATTAATTTGTCATAATCCCGGGCGACATGTCGCCCGGGAAAATGTTAAAATAAGTTTATTAAATAAATTAATAATGTGATTCCCAGGCGACATGTCGCCCGGGAAAAATTTAAATATATATTTTTCTTAATATATCCCGGGCGACATGTCGCCCGGGAATATTTTATGAATATATTTTTTTTAACAAATCCCGGGCGACATGTCTCCCGGGAAAAGTCTGCAATTTTTTTTTTGCAGCATGCACAGCAGACAATTTCCAGATTTTTTTCTAGAAATTTTCCGGAAAAAATCTACCAAAACTCAAACCTATATAAACCAATATAGAATCTACCCAAATACATTACAACTTGTACCGAAACACAATACGGTCAACGGATTTGATATAATAAAGCTAAATACGTTCAAAATCCGAATAAACACAATATAATCTACAAAACGGGTGACGAAGTCACAAGACTTCCTTTATCCGCAAGATACAAGTCAATATTCACTTAGATAACATGTTCTAAACGTACGGGGAAACAAATATTCACATAAGGGTCGCCAATATATACTTCAAGACACAAAATAGCATATACTTACCCAAAATCCCCTAACTATCGTCCTCATCCTCCTCATCCTCGCCGCCGTCCTCATCATCTCCTGGCTCATCATCCCCGCACCCGCCACTCCCGCTGCCACCACCGTACTCAGGTTGTGACTCAAATTGATTAAGCATCTGAGAAAACTTGTCGTCACTCCTAAATAACCTCATGAACATGTTCACTTGTTTCGTGAGCTGCTTCTCCCTCTTTTTGAGCCTAGCGATATCGGTGGAGTGCGTGCTTTGAGATGGGGGAGGAATGACCGTGCCCTGTCCTGGCAAAACCCGTCCAACACCGGGAATGTGCCCCCGCTGCTTGCCCCCGCGAACAATGGCCATGATCTCATCCTCAGTGTAGGGCACACCCGTGGGGGTGTTGGAGCCTAGACCCTGTAGCCTCAGCATCTCATCATATGTAGTCACAAAAACACAAGATAGTTAATATATTAGTCGGGTCATTACATTATTTCTCGACAAATCATTAAAGTGCGAGCTTTGGAACAAAACTTACATAAAGAGCTTTGTTCTCGGGGTTCAAGAATACGCCACCAACAGTATGTGTCAAGAAGAAGGTGTGGATCAGCGACGGGTACTCTCTAGTAGCTGAGGTCTCCATCTGCACATACACACGTATATAAGATGAAACAAATTAAAAACGACAAATCACAACACACCAAAGCGTTAATTATATATATATATATATATATATATATATATGTAAAATAATTATAATATTTATTACATGCATATCTCGGAGGGCGGCAATAGACCGGGATCCCTGTCGGCATACGACCTTGCTCTTTGCCCGGTTTTGTTTATTTTGGGCAGCCCGGGCAAGGTTCTTGGGATCATTCCAAAATGCAAGCTGCGCATCCCAATTTACCTCAGAAATGTACGAGGGACGTCCGCGTCTGAGGCGCTCCAGGTCATAAGTCTCGTCCTCTTCAGGAACCCAATATCTTTCTTTGAGAGCAACCTTCTTGCCATTGTAGATCTTTTGCAGGTGCTGCTGGATGCCCGCATAGATTTGTGGCCAGCGGTCGGATTCCATGTGGGGACGCAAGTCAAACTGGGTCTGCAATCATATACAACAAAGACAGAGTTAGAGATATAATTTATATATTTATCTAAATTTGTTTATTTATTTATATGATATAAATAAATAAACAAATTTAGATAAATAACACCATTAAATAGATGAAAACGATAATGAAATAAACATAAAAGGATAATGAAATATCCTTACCCCAATCTTTGCAACGAAACCACCCGGCCCTTTCGCTACGGCGATATTTGGCGCCAAGATGGGTAGTGCAAGGGGCAATCCCCTAACGAGTCCCCGAGGGTAGTTGGCCCAATGAGCCGAATGGTCACCGTGTGGAATGAGGGTCTCTCGGTTCGTTACCTCTAACCAGATCGGGACGGGGCCACTATTATCGTGATGGCATTTAAACCCGAGTTCCGGGTTCCTGGCGGGTATGCGGGCTGCCCGCTCTCCTTGCCAACCCAAATTTTTTTAGGCCTTTCGGGTGCCATTTCATGCAAAATCAAGTGAGTAGCAAAGTCATAAAAATTCAAGCGCAAGCAAAATTCAATGTATCAAGTTTATACTTGTATTACACTAATAATCCAGGGGGAATAATATTTCTTACTCGCGTTGCCTAAGCAACCCCACAGCCGGTGGGTACCGGATATGGAGGGGGACGATCATCACTTCCACGTCACGCCGTGACCCTGTGCGACACATCCAGCTGAATATGTAAAGGTAGCATTAGGGATATAACATATAGAAATGTATGTAAAATTAATAAATGATTGCACACTTCCAAATGATTTTCATCCAAATAAATTTAACACAATTAGAAAAACATTCCATAACAGTTTCATTCATTCATTCAAAATAAGCGTCTGTTATAGTTACAACTAAAGATTAATCTTCTTATTCAACTAGGATATTAAACACATTTTACTCCATCATCTATATCAAGTGGTTGACGAGTACTTCATCATCTGAATATGCTAAATCATGAGGAATGGGGTCTTCCTCAAATCAATAATTTCATCGTCCTCATCAACAACATCATGATATCTGGTGGTGCGTCTAAAGTCTATTGATTGACATCTATACGACCAGGCTGCAATATCCAAGTCATTCAAACTAGTAGAAAGTGCGAGATCAGATGAGTTGTCGAAATGTATAACATCATGATCGTCCTCTACCACAAGAACACCCCGTTCAAAAAACTTTTTATAACTAGCTTGTTCGTCGCACCTTCCTAAACGTGTGGTCGTCTGGCCATATCTTCATGGTGATGCTTTGTTTGATTTGTTGCGAGGTAATGTATTGATCATTTCTTAATCGCCTTCACTGTTTTGCCTTGATTGGTGTTATGTGTTTCTAATGGCAAAATTTTGGATACGTCTTTGTTGCTAGGTCGAACCATTACTCGGAAAACACAGTTTTAAACGACAATTATGAAAACTCGTGGATTTGTTCAAGATGTCCGTATAAATTTCTCCGTCCAGAACTGCGGAACAAATGCCAATGTTTTGAGGATTGTGCGACGTTTTCATCCGGGCTGTGCACGACAAACCTCACCCGTTGACTACGCAAGAATTGACTGAGTTTGGAGTATGTGATGGTCACATGCCATAGCGAATAACTCGCTGCTTTCGTTACACCCACTCGGTCATTGTCTACGTGCCGGGTGAGGTTCTATGATAGAAGATAGGATCAGATAGAGAACACAAAATATGATGTCATTATTTTTTTTTTTATTGTTAAATACCACAATAAGTCTAATTTTACCTGCTTCCCAACAACCAGCCAGGGAATTCTTTTCATGTCTTGTAAGAAAATTCATGAAAAATGTTCATAGGTGTTAGATTAAGTCGTCAAAAAGATAAGGTTTATGAAATGAAGTTTCAAAATAAAAACACGTACATCTTAATCTTGGCCCGGTTCGTGTCATTTTCACGGACTGTTGTGAAGTAACTTTACATATCACTTTCTTCATTCTGGTGATCATTACGAATAAAGATCGTAAAACCAATCGATGCTTCATAGTGATTTAAACAACTGAAAATGACCAAGTTGGAGGAGGGCAATCCCACATTACGGTCAGGTCGATTAACATTTCCTGTGGTAACATCCTATAAATAATGAGTAACTGGGAAAGTCAATGTTCTTCTGAAACATAAACCCTCGCAAATGAATTCCGGCTTAAGCTTTATTTTGTACATAATTTTTTAGCTTCTTCATATATCTTTCAAATGGATACATCCACCGGGGGCGAATAGGCCTGCCGAAAATAGCCTCTAGAGGTAAATGAATAACCAAGTGAATCATAATATCAAAGAAAGCAGGAGGATATATGAGCTCGAGATTGCACAGAATATCGATCACCTTGCTTGAGCTTTCAACATTGTCTTCCACCATTAAATAGGCTTGAGAGACACGATTTGCTTATAGAATAAACATAGACGATTAGTTGGTTTTTGCATCGTATGGGGGCAAGTATTGCTGATGCCCGTTAAGGAAGTATACGTTGCATCATTATATGACAGGCATGAGACTTAAGGCTTGTTATATTGGTATCATTTCGGTGTCTTTGTGCTTGAAGTTGGATCCGAACCATCTGGAGTTAAACTCCTTTGATTAACTGATCATAACTTTTTTTCGTCCGATGGTGTGAAAGAATACGACAGCCTGAGGCTTCAGAACTTCCGTTTATTGTTTTGGCGAGCCACAAGCCACTTCGAATGGCCAAAGGTTTTCAAATCTTGTCCTTGCCTTGGCGGTGTCTTTAAGATTTGTCATTCAGATTACAAAGTGTTCGAGATTACTTATTCCAACAAATTCTTTTCGATATGCATGGACATTCTAAAATTGTGTTTTAGTGTATGAAATATAACCAATACTCAAGCTCGTATTAAATATGATCGTTTAATCCAGTTAGGCTCGACAAGAACATTGGCGGTTTTATTCTATCACACCCGATACCTTGGATGTTTACCTTTCACGCGTGGGAATCTAGCATGTTGAGTTAATTGATTGCATCCCGGCTAACATTCTTATGGCGGATCTCGTTTTCGGTTTTACCATTAAATTCAAGTGACTCCTCTATTTGTGATGGCTTCTTTAAGAATCTTCTGTGGCCAACATAAGCTGTTTTGCCTAACACACGCACAGATAGAGTGTCTTCATTACATGTAGGGCATGCCTTGTAACCTTGCCCACTCCACCCAGACAAACTACTTCGAGCAGGAAAATCATTGATGGTCCATAGAACCATCGCTCTCATATTGAACTTAAGGCCTGTAGCAACGTTATAGTTCGCACCTGCTTTTCGCCATAAAACCTTTTCGGTCATCAATAACGGCCTCAGAGTACTCATCAATGTCATTGCCTCGAGGGGATTCAGGGCCAGGAATTAACAACGTCAGCATGAAAGAACTCTCTTTCATACATAACCACGAAGGCAGATTGTATGTTGTCAGTATCACCGGCCACATGATGTATGACTGACTAAGGTTGCCGAACGGATTGAAACCATCAAGCAGCCATACCCTAATCTACATTTTTGGTTTGCACGCAAAATCCTATTACTTGGTGTCAAAGTCCTTCCATGCTCTACCATCAACCGGGTGTTGCATCTTACCGGGCTCCGTACACTTTCCAGTAGCATGCCAAGTCATTTCCTTTGCAGTGTGACTAGACTTGTACAAACGTTGTAGTCTAGGAATGATCGGAAAGTAACGCAACACCTTCTTAGGAACTTTCTTCCCCGGTGTGTTACTGTCTTTCCATCTACTAGTGTTACACACCGGACAGAAATGCACATTCTTTGTTAGACGCGCCCGAAACAAGAAGGCAATAATCGTTTACACAAGCATGTATTCGATCATCATACCCTAATCACTCGATTGTTTTAAATGTCTTCTTTATTGCATAGTATGATGGTGGGAGCTTGTATCCTTTAGCGGTGGGAAATACATTTTGAAAAAACTCTAGCATTTCATTGAATATAGAATCCGTCAATTTACCTTTAACTTTAAAATAGGTAAACTTTGCCATAAAGTCTAATCGAGTCACATGGTCACAACCGGGGTACAGCTCCTCGTTGGCACTGGCATATAACTCTTCGAACTCGTTACGTTTAGCTTGAGTCGGGTCGTTACTTGTCTCACCAATATCTCCTTGAGTGGGCTGGATATTGTGTGCATTTATTCAGAGGAAATAATTAGTCTAAGATCATTTAAGGCACGTTTCATGTCCAATCATCTGAGGTTGTCCTTTGTTATCTTTTCTGGTGGTGGCGGAGGAAGATCCGGTTTCACCGTGGTGAATCACAAAATCCAATGTATTATAAACTTGGCGTCAAACCCATACCTTCGAAATTATGGTCTGAAAGGTGTTTGATGGAGTACCCAAAATATTGTCGACAAGGACTTGCATGGACATCTTATATTCCCGGCACTATCCCATACGGCTTGCAATAATCGACGAATTTCTTAATGACCGGTCTAAAATGCTTTTTCATGTTTCCTAAACTTGTCTCATACTCTTTATCAATTACCATAAACTGCGTTTTTAAAGATACAATTTGTTATTTATGATAATATTAATCTTAAACACATTTCAAACGGGAATACGAGTTGTTTGTTAACCTAGTGCAACTATGGAGACAACTCATAAAAAACCCACTCTTTGAAATGATTCGTTCTCATATTCTGAATGCGTATACGATTTTACTATTTGAGAAATATTTCGGCAGCATTTCCCTCAACTCCCAAATATGTGTTTTAAAGACAATATTGTGGAGTAAAAAGAGAACACTGTCGAAATCATCTCAAATAGTAAACCAATAATCGCAGTAATATCCTAATTTTGAGACCCATTTATTTTAAAAAGTACAGTCCCAAACAAGGGACTTTCTGAACTTAATTTCGGAAGGGTTTTTAATAGGACGATTAAAATCAGAGGGGATTTTCCAAAATTTAATCAATAAAATCCATAAATGTTCCTAATGGTTTCAATAAAAAATAAATACCTAAACGCATATTCATTTATATCAAATAAAAAAACATACATTTATTATCAAATAAGCTGTCAGAAGAGGGGTTTGGATTTGCTTGTTACAGTATCAAGGAGTGTTTGGATTGGCATTTTTTCAGTGTCAAGGAGTAGTTTGGATTTTACATTTTACACAAAACTAATAACTATAAATCATTCAACGACGGACATGTCGCCCGGGGATACCAAAAGGATTAATAAAAGTACAATATACCTTTGCTTTTCGATCAGCTCGTGTGGCCCCCTTGGCTCGTTACTCGGGCACTCTCGGTCTCGGTAGATGCTGCTGTGTCCACTGTCACTGTCTAAAAAAAATTAACACATTTTTTTTTTAATAAAATTATTCTAGAGCTATTAAACTTCCATAACCTATCTTTATTAATATTAAACAAAATTAAATAAAAAACACATACGCGTGTTCTTACAAATAAATTCAATCACCGACAACAATTAGAGGGTTAGAAATGAAGTAGAAGAATCATAATTTAGAGGGTTTAGAAAAGAATTATGGTTTAGAGGAGGAGGAGGTGGTGGCGATAATGTGCTCGTGTGCTCGTGTGAGTAGCCGGGTGAGTGGTGGTGGGTTATGTGGTGAGTGGTGATGGTGGTGGTGGGTTCGGTGGTGGTGGGTGAGAGGTGGTGGTGCTGCTGTTAAAATCGCCAAAGAGAGTTTTTTTTTATGTTTTACGTTTTGTGGTGGCTTCTTTAAACTCATAAATGTTTTTGTACCAGAATATTAATCCGAGGCGAACAGGGGAATACGTCAACTTTTTTCGTTTAGCGACTAAATGGCGCCATAACTAAGATATTTGGAGGGCGTTTTTAGCATTATAAAAAAGGTTTCCTGGGGGAACATGTCGCCAGGGAAACTGTTTATCTAAATTATAAATTTTCTGCTAAACATTTCCCGGGCGAAATGTCGCCGGGGATAATGTTTATTAAAAAATTATTATTTTTACCAAAGTTTTCCCGAGGCGCTGTCGCCCGGGAAACCCATTTTATTTTTGTAAAATCGCACCTCCAAATTTTCTTGTTTTGGGGCCATTTTGCGACTAATCGAAACTAATAGTTGTAGTTTTCCTGTCGCCGGGATTAATCTGGTACCAAAAGCAGATCTGAGTTTTACAGAAGCACCACAAAACGTAAAACATAAAAAAAACTCTCTTTGGCGATTTTAACAGCAGCACCACCACCTCTCACCCACCACCACCGAACCCACCACCACCATCATCACTCACCACATAACCCACCACCACTCACCGGATACTCACTCGAGCACAACGAGCACATTATCGCCACCACCTCCTCTCCTCTAAACCATATCTTCTCTAAACCCTATAAATTATGTGTTCTACTTCTAATTTTTGATGCACAAAAAACCGATTTAATGCACAAACGTTTTTTTTAATAAATTTTTTTCGACAAAACTATCCACTTTTAGAAAAACTTCCTTTACAACTTTTTCATGCACCAACATACACGATCTTGTGGAATGTTTTCAGAATTTTTTAAGAACTTTTTAAAAAAAATAAATCTTTTTATCCTTCTCACGAATATTTGTCTTTTTATCCTTCTCAATTTGGATCATACTTAATATCATCATCAGATTCTTGTAACTTTGAAAGCCAACGAGTTGATGTGAGTCTTGTTGGGTGTTTATAAAAATAATATACGCTATTATTATTACGAGAGTAACATTTTAGACTTAACGACTTTTTCGAACGAAGATGATTCTAAAAATAGTAACTTTTGTAATAATCAGGGATATAATACCGATACGAGTAAATGATAACCAATTTGAACGTCGAATGTGCGTCGATATAAATGAATATTATTATAAATATAATTAGATGACGGGACTTACTAAAAATGGTAACTTTTCGAAAATAGCGACTTTCCAAAAATAGAAAGTTTCTAAAAATAGAAAGTTTTCGATTAAGTGACGTATAATATAAATGAAATAATGATCGTAACTCAATTAAGTGGGGTTTTAGGATCTAGGACGGGCAAGTAGATTTCTCATCACATGTGTATGTATATTTATACTATTTTAATAGTTGCGATGCACGCACTATTCGATCGTACTTTACTGTATAGTAATCGGGCGACATAAATTATAGGTCGCAGTTGAGTTCGTTGTTGAGACGACTTTGGATTGTTTCGGTTATTTTGATCTTCGGCTTAGATCAAGGTGAGTTCATAGCCTCGCTTTTGAACTGTTTTAAATGTTTTAAAACCCGTGAGGGGGATACATGTTGTTTTGAAAATATATATATTTATATGATCGTTTTTCGTTTAACTGAACCATACCAACCTCGAGAACCGAATCATATTCTTTCGTTCGTTTTGCAATCGTTCGTTTATTCGTATGTTCGGCTATGTTTCTTCCGTATCGGTTCGATGTTGGTTGATCGGTTATTTCGGTTTTTTTCTCACCCTGTAGTTAAAAATTTTGCTTCGAGGAGGCCCATGCTTATAATCAAATGAAAATTGTGAATAGTGCTTGAACCGAACACCGGGAGTCCTTCATTCACTTTGTTTTTCCACCAAGAAACGTTTTATAAAATTTTTGAACTACATCTATCATCTATAGTTAAGAAAATTGACGATGAATCAGTGGCATCCCAAAACACTGTTATATATAACATATTGAAGCTCCGTATACATCACGACCTAGCCCGAGAATGAAATTGGAAAAAATGTGTCTTGACATGATCAATAAATGCTTATTAATCATAATAACTGCCGGTCACCTCATAGTTAAAGATATCACTACAACATTTGCCACATCACGCAGACAAATCCATGTTTTCCGCGGCGACTGTCGCTAGGGATAGGTTTCCCGGCGACATATCCCCGGATAATTGGAACAGAAAAGCTCGAATGGGGATTCCTTCCGAAAAGACATTTCCCGGGCGACATCGCGGGCCCACGTATTTCAGTCAAACAATTAATGCACGTGATGGTTTTCCCTCGGCGACATGTCGCCCGGGATACGAAAATTAATTAATTAATTAGGAATAATCCCGGGCGACATGTCGCCCGAGAAAGTGTGAAAATAAGTTTATTAAATAATTTATTATTAAGAATCCCGGGGGATGTGTCGCCCGGGAAAGATTTAAAATAAATTTATTAAATAATTTATTACTAAAATCCCGGGCGACCATGTCGCCCGGGAAAGGTTTTTTAATATATTTTTTTAATGTTTTCCAGGCGACATTCGCCCGATAATCAATAAACAAATTATTTATTTAAGCTTCCGGCGACAGGTCGCCCGGGAAATCTGCAATTTTTTTTTTTGCACAGCCTTCACACAGGCGATTTCCAATTTATTCGAAATTTTCGAGAATAAATCTACCAAACTCCAAACCTGTATAAACCAATATAGAATAGACTCAAATACATTACAACTGTACCAAAACACAATACGATCAACGCCTTTGAAATAATAAAGCAAAAATACCTCAAAATCCGAATATACACAATAAAATCACAAAACGGTGACGAAGTCACAAAAACTCCATTATCCGCAAGATACCAGTCAATATTCACCTAATAACATGTTCTAAATGTACGGGAAACAAACATTCATTATAAGTCCGCCAATATATACTTCAAGACCCAAAATAGCATATACTTACCCAACATCCCCTAACTATCATCATCATCCTCCTCATCCTTGTCGTCGTCCTCGTCATCTCCTGGCTCATCATCCCCACACCCGCCACTCCCGCTGCCACCACCGTACTCAGGTTGTGACTCAAGCTGCGTAAGCATCTGATAAAACTTGTCATCACTCCTAAATAACCTCATGAACATGTTCACTTGTTTCGTGAGCCCTTCTCCTCTCTTTTTGAGCCTAGATATCGACGATCGTGCTTTGAATGTGGGAGGAATGACCGTGCCTGTCTTTAAAAACCCGTCCAACACCGGAATGTCCCCCTGCTTTGCTTGCCCCCGTGAACATTGGCCATGATCCTCATCCTCAGTGTAGGCACACCCATGGGGATTTGGACTAGACCTTGAGCCTCAACATCTCATCCTATGTAGTTACAAAAACACAAAGAAGTTAATATATTAATCGGGTCACTACACTATATTCTCGACCAAATCATTAAAGTGCGTGTTTTGGACAAAACTACATAAAGAGCTTGTTCCTCGGGTTCAAGAATACGCCGCCAACATAATGTGTCAAAGAAGGTGTTGAATCACGACGGTACTACTCCTAGTAGCTAGGTCTCCACTCCACATACACACGTAATAATATGAAACAAATTAAAAACGACAATCACAAAACACCAAAGCGTTTAATTATGTATAATATATATAATAATATATATAATATATGTAATTATATATGTATATATATATTATATATATAAGTATATATATATGATATATATATTTATTACATGCATATCTCGGCGGGCGACAATAGACTGGGATCCATGTCTGCATATGACTTTGCTCTTTGCCCGGTTTTGTTTATTTTGTCAGCCCGGGCAAAGTTCTTGGGATCATTCCAAAAGGCAAGTTGCCATCACGCAACTTACATCAAAATGTACGAGGGACTCCGCTGTTTAAAGGCACTCCCAGGTCATAAGTCTTGTCCTCTTCAGAGAACCCAAATATCCTTTTCTTTGATAGCAGCCAGTTCTTGCATTGTAGATCTTTTGCAGGTGCTGCTGGATGCCCGCAATAGATTTGTGGCCAGCGGATCCGGATTCCATGTGGGACGCAGTCAAACTCAGGTCTGGCAATTATATATAACAAAGACAAGTTAAGATATAATTTTATATATTTATCTAAAAATGTTTTATTTATTTATATATATAAATAAATAAACAAATTTTGATAAATATACCACAATTAAAATAATGAACAAGATAAGGAAATAAACATAAAAGGATAATAAAAAACTTACCCCCCAATCCTTGGCACGACCCCCGCCTTCCGCTCCCGCATTTGGCGCCAAGAGGGTAGATGCAAGGGCCCAACTTATAAATAGGGAAAAACATTATTTATTACTTATCTAGAACCCTAACGACTCCACGAGGTATTGGCCCAATGACCGCATGGTCACCGAGAGCCACAAGCATGAAGGTCTCCGTCAGTTAACCTCAAACCGGATCGGGAACTGGGGCCACTCTTATCCCTATGCCTTTAACCCGAGTTCTGGGTCTCCCGGCGTATGCCGCCTGCCCGCAATCTCCTGCCACCCAAATTGGGTTTTCGGGTGCCCTTACCTGCAAAATCAAATGAGTGACAAAGTCATAAAAATTCAAGGCAAGCAAATTCAATGTATCAAGTTTATGCTTGTATTACAATAATCTAGAAATTCTTACCTCGGTTGCCTATGAAACCCCCCCAAACCGGTGGTACCTGATATGAGAGGGGGAAACGATCATCATCCCACCGGTCACCTCTGCCGTGACCCCGTGCGACATCAGCTGAAGCTGTACAAGTAAGCATTAAGATAACATATAAAAATTCAAGAACAAAATAATAAAAGCATGGCACACATTCCAAATACATACACATCCAAGGATAAATATACACAGTAAAACAATCCATAACATTTCATTCATATTCATTCAAAATAAGCTCTTTTACAAGTTACAACTAAAGATCAATCTTTATCTTCACTAAATAAACAACATTTACTACCATTCATCAAATATAAAGGTTTTACCGAGTCATCATCATCAGAATCTGCTTAAATCATAAGAATGGGCTTCCTCATCAATAATATCATCGCTCATCAACGAACATCCAATGATATCTGGTGTGCGCTCAGCCGCACCCTCAACATCTATTGATTGACCATCTATATACAAGGCGCAAATGTATTGTTGATGATAGTAAGTTAACAAGGTCTTCAACTAGTAGAAAGTGAGAGGATCAGAATGATGGTTGACATTAAACACAGGTCTCCACTACCACAATGACACCCCCGTTCAAAAACTTCTTATGACTCAACAGTTCGAAAAACACGACCTCCAACCGATGGTCCGTCTAGCCATATCTCCAAGGTATATAGCATTGGTGACTTTGGTCGAGAATGTAATTGATCATTTTTACACACCTCACCGTTTGCCTTGATTTGTGTTATGTTGTTTTCTATGACAAATTTTAGATACTCCTTGTTGCTATGTCGAACCACTTAACTCGGAACAACACAGTTGAACACAAATATGAAAACTCGTGGATTGTTCAAGCTGTCAATATACATTTTCTCCGTCCGAACAGGCGAACAAATGCCGATGTTTTGAGTTGTGCGTCGTTCATTGCGACTGTGCACGACAAACCTCACACCGTTGACTACGCAAGAGTTGACTGAGATTGGAGTTTGTGATGGTCCACAAGCCAAAGCGAATAACTCGCTGCTTTCGCTAACACCTGGGTCATTGTCTACGTGACGTTGACGGATCTATGAAGAAGATAGGATCAGATAGAGAACACAAAATATGATGTCGTTATTTTTACAGTTAAATACACACAATAAGTCTAAGTTTACCTGCTTCCCAAACCAGCCGGGGAATGCTTCTTTCATGTCGTTGTCAGGAAATTCACTGAAAAATGTTCATGGTGTTAGAATAAGTCGTCGAAAAGATAAGTTAAGAAAAAGAAGTTTCAAAATAAAAACACGTACCTCTTGAACTTGGCCCGGTACGTGTCTATTTCAGGACTGTTGTGAAGTACATACCATATCACTTTCTTCAATTCTTGGTGATCAATACGAATAACCGACCGTAAACCAATCGATTTACATAGTGATTTGAACACCTGAAACTGACACGTTGGAGGAGGGCAATCCACATTACGGTCGGGACGATTAAATTTCGTGGTAACATCCCGAAAATAATGAGAGCTAAAAGTCAATGCTTCTTCTGCAACATAACCCTCCGCAATCGAACCTTCCGGCTTAGCTTTATTTCGTACATAATTTTTTAGCTTCTTCATATATCTTTCAAATGGATACATCCACCGGGGGCGAATAGGCCCGCCGAAAATAGCCTCTAGAGGTAAATGGATAACCAAGTGAATCATAATGTCAAAGAAAGCAGGAGGATATATGAGCTCGAGATTGCACAAAATATCGATCACCTTGCTCTGAGCTTTCAACATGTCATCCACCATCAAAGTTTGAGAGCAGATTTGCTTAAAGAATAAACATAGCTCGATTAGTGGTTTTGCAACGTCTGGGGGCAAGTATTGCTGAAGTCCGTAAGGAAGTAAACGTTGCATCATTATATGACAGTCATGAGACTTCAGGCCCGTTATATTGGTATCATTATCGGTGACTTTGTGCTTGAAGTTGGATCCGAACCCATCTGGTAGTTTAACTCCTTTGATGAACTGACAAAACTTTTTTCTGTCCTCTGGTTTGAAAGAATACGCAGCCTGAGGCTTCGAGCACTTCCCGTTTTTGTTTTGGCCGAGCCACAAGCCACTTCGAATGCCCAGACTTTTCAAGTCTTGTCTTGCCTTGGCGGTGTCTTTAGATTTGTCATTCATTAACAAAGTGTTCAAGATACTCTCCAACACATTCTTTTCAATATGCATGACATCTAAATTGTGTTTTAGTGTAAGAAAAGACCAATACTCAAGCTCGTAAAAAATAGATCGTTTAGTCCAGTTCAGCTCGACAAGAACATTGCGTTTTATCTTCACACCCCCAAACCTCGGATGTTTACCCTTCACACGCGTGGGCAATCTAGCAAGTTGAGTCATGATTGCATCCCGGTTAAATTCTCTAGGAGGATCTCCGTTTTCGGTTTCACCATTGAATTCAAGTGACCTCCTCCATTTATGGGGCTTCTTTAAGAATCTTTTGTGGCCAACATAAGCTGTTTTGCCTAACACACGCACAGATGGAGTATCTTCATTACATGTAGGGCATGCCCTGTAACCTTGCCCACTCCACCCAGACAAACTACTTCGAGCAAGAAAATCATTGATGGTCCATAAAACCATCGCTCTCATATTGAACTTAAGGCCTGTAGCAACGTCTATAGTCTCGACACCTGGCTTTGCCCATAAATCCTTTAGGTCATCAATCAACGGCCTCAAGTAAACATCAATGTCCTTGCCTGGGGATTTACAGGAATTAACAACGTTAGCATGAAAGAACTCTCTTTCATACATCCTGATCCTATCTCTTCAAAATCCGTCAACGTCCACTAGAACAATGACTCATGTTAACGAAGCAGCGAGTTATTCGCCTCCCCCTTTGGCTTGTGGACCATCACAACTCCAATCTCAGTCAACTCGATTGCGGTAGTCAACGGTGTGAGGTTTTCGTGCACGCCGCGATGAACGTCCTACAAACTCAAACAGCGGCATTTTTCGCCTGGATCCGGAATACGAGAAATGGTATTTACGGTCCAGCTTGACACAATCCTCGAGAGAGTTCATATTTTGTCGTTTAAAACAGTGTTGTTCCTAGTTAAGTGGTGTGAGCGAGACTTGCAACAAATGATCGTATCCAAACACACATTGAGCATAAAACAACACACAACAACCAATCAGAGGCAAACGTGAGGCGTTTAAAAATGATCAATACATTCTCGCAACACAAGTCAAACAATGCTTCTACCTTGAAGATATGGCCAGACGACCACTCGGTTGGAAGGTCGTCGAACATGTAAGTCATAAAAAGTTTTTGAACGGGGGTGTCATTGTGGTAGAGGATGACCCTGATATTATACATGTCGACAACTCATCTGATCTTGCACTTTCTACTAGTTTGAATGACTTGGAAATTGCGGCCTTGCATATAGATGGTCAATCAATAGATGTTGACGCACCACCAGATATCATTGATGTTGTTGATGAGGACGATGATATTATTGATGAGGAAGACCCCATTCCTCATGATTTAGCAGATTCTGATGATGAAGACTCGTCAACCTGATATTGATGAGGTGTAAATGTTTGTTTTATTCTAGTGAAGAAGAAATAGATCTGTTTATTGTAAACTTGTAAAAGACGCTTATTTTGAATGAATGAATGAAACTGTTATGGATTGTTCTAATGTGTATATTTATTTGGATGTATATGCATTTGGATGTGTGCATGCTTTTATTATTTTGTTCATAAATTTCTATATGTTATCCTAATGTTACCTGTATAGATTTCACTGATTCGCACGGGGTTCACGCGGTGACTGGTGGAGTGATGATCGTCCCCCTCCATATCAGGTACCCACCGGCTGTGGGGGTTGCTTAGGCAACCGAGGTAAGAATTTCTGGATTATTGTAATACAAGCATAAACTTGATACATTGAATTTGCTTGCCTTTAAATTTTTATGACTTTGGCACTCACGACTTGTATTTTGTGTAAGGGCACCCGAAAGCTCCAATTTAGGGTGCAGGAGAGCGGGCAGGCACAAAACCCGCCATGAAGACCCGAAACCTCGGGTTAAAGGCCATCACGGATAAAGTGGCCTCCTCCCGATCCGGTTAGTTACGACCGAGAGACCCTCATGCCTCTCGGTGACCATGCGGCTCATTGGGCCAACTACCTCGGGGAGCTCGTTAGGGAGTTGCCCTTGCACTACCCTTCTTGGCGCCAAATGTCGCCGGAGCGGAAGGCGGGGGTCGTGGCAAAGATTGGGGTAAGTTATTTCATTATCCTTTTATGTTTATTTCATTATCGTGTTCATCTATTTAATTGTGTATATTTATCTAAATTTGTTTATTTATTAATAAATAAATAATTCTAGATAAATATATAAATTATATCTCTAACTCTGTCTTTGTTGTATATGATTGCAGACCCAGTTTGACTTGCGTCCCCACATGGAATCCGACCGCTGGCCACAAATCTATGCGGGCATCCAGCAGCACCTGCAAAAGATCTACAATGGCAAGAAGGCTGCTCTCAAAGAAAGATATTGGGTTCCTGAAGAGGACGGGACTTATGACCTGGAGCGCCTCAGACGCGGACGTCCCTCGCACATTTTTGAGGTAAATTGGGATGCGCAGCTTGCATTTTAGAATGATCCCAAGAACCTTGCCCGGGCTGCCCAAGAATAAAAACAAAAACCGGCAAGAGAGCAATGGTCCGTAGCGACAAGGATTCCCGGTCCTATTGTCCGCCCTCCGAGATATGCATGTAATAAATATTATAATTATTTTACATATATATATATATTATATATATATATAATATATAATATATATATATATATATAAAATTATATATATATATATTAAATATATATATATATAATAAACCTTTGGTGTGGTTGTGATTTGTCGTTTTTAATTTGTTTTCATCATTATATAATGTGTATGTGCAGATGGAGACCTGAGCTACTAGAGAGTACATGTCGCTGATCCACACCTTCTTCTTGACACATACTGTTGGTGGCGTATTCTTGAACCCCGAGGACAAAGCTTTTTATGTAAGTTTTGTTCCAAAACACGCACTTTAATGATTTGTCGAGAAATAATATAGTGACCCGACTAATATATTAACTATCTTGTGTTTTTGTGACTACATAGGATGAGATGCTGAGGCTACAGGGTCTAGGCTCCAACACCCCCACGGATGTGCCCTACACTGAGGATGAGATCATGGCCATTGTTCGCGGGGGCACATTCCCGGTGTTGGACGGGTTTTGCCAGGACAGGGCACGGTCATTCCTCCCCCATCTCAAAGCACGCACTCAACCGATATCGCTAGGCTCAAAAAGAGGGAGAAGCAGCTCACGAAACAAGTGAACATGTTCATGAGGTTATTTAGGAGTGACGAAAAGTTTTCTCAGATGCTTAATCAATTTGAGTCACAACCTGAGTACGGTGGTGGCAGCGGGAGGCGGGTGCGGGATGATGAGCCAGGAGATATATGAGGACGGAGGCGATGATGAGACGATAGTTAGGGGAATTTTGGTAAGTATATTCTATTTTTGTGTCATTGAAGTATATATTGGGGCGACCCTTATGTGAATATTTGTTTCCCCGTACGTTTAGAACATGTTATCTAATTGAATATTGACTTGTATCTTGCGGATAAAGGAAGTCTTGTGACTTCGTCACCCGTTTTGTAGATTATATTGTGTTTATTCGGATTTTGAACGTATTTAGCTTTATTATATCAAATGCGTTGATCGTATTGTGTTTCGGTACAAGTTGTAATGTATTTGGGTATTCTAGTATTGACTATACAGGTTCAGTTTTGGTAGATTTTTTCTGGAAAAATTCCGGAAAAAAATCTAGAAATTGCCTGCTGTGCAGGCTGCAAAAAAAAAAATTTGCAGACTTTTCCCCCGGGATTGGTTTAAATAAATATTTGTTAAAACTATCCCGGGCGACATGTCGCCCGGGAATGTTAAAAAAAATATATTCAAAAAATATTCCCGGGCGACATGTCGCCCGGGAAATATTAAGAAAAATATATATTTAAATGTTTCCCGGGCGACATGTCGCCCGGGATTCACATTATTAATTTATTTAATAAACTTATTTTAACATTTTCCCGGGCGACATGTCGCCCGGGATTATGACTAATTAATTAATTAATTTTTGTATCCCGGGCGACATGTCGCCCGGGAATACCTTCCACCGTGGCACTTAATTGTTTGACTGAAACTATGTGGGCCCGGCGATGTTGCCCGGGAATGTCGCCCGGGAAGGAATCCCATTCGAGCTATTCCGTTCCACTTATCCCGGGCGACATGTCGCCCGGGAAAGGTATCCCCAGCGACAAGTCGCCCGGGATACCCCGGATTTGTCGCTGGGGAATATAGCAAATGTTGTAGTGGAATCGCATAGAGAACAATTGGTTCTGAAGGCTCGGTGAAAGGAACATCACATATGAAATAGCCTTTTCTCTCCCGCTGAAGTATTTTTCCACGCTTATTTTTTTTCATATATGCATCCCCGAATGCTGCAATTTCTTTTTTACTATCTGGGTTCAGCACTTCAATGAAGTCAATTTCTTTGTTACTATATGTGTTTGGCACGTCAATGAATTCTTGAACTTTGTCAGGCTGCAAAAGGAAACAGATTATAAACTCCTTCCAAAAATACATACCCGTTACAAAGCCGACCACAGCTTATCATAAACATATATAAAAAAAGGACATATCTTCAAAAAGACGATTTTTAGAGTAGCCAAGCAAGGTTTGGATCGAGACTGAAGTGCAATTCAAATGCAGATCGATTAGCACATGTTAATTAAAGATTAAATGCATAACATATTGATTGATCTTTATGTTAGCAGTGAGACCGTTGTTTCTAGAATATCACTCATTTGACCTTCCATCATATATTTACTCATCAGTTGATTTTCCTCTTTGAACATCGTTACATCATATCATTTATATATTCTCTTTTTTATTGCCAAAAATCTGTCAATTCCAGCCTACATTTTCACCAAGTTTTGAAATGATCAAACCAGTTCACCCGATATGTTGATTAAAATATGGCCCAAATGAACCCAGTTAAAACTATTAGAATCAAAGTATTGCATTTTGAGTTTCCATCAAGTCCAAGGTAAAAGCAGCCTCAACTTAGCAGACCACTTGAATTGGAACCTATGGTTATTTTTATTACAATTTTGGCTGTTATACATTTATTTGATTGTTTTCACCAGAAGGCTACATTACATTCAACATGTTTTTATTCTAGAACCAGTGAGAAATTAATCTAATTACTCTCTTGCATATTACGTTGCTCTACTCATTTCATGCATTTTACCATTTATGTAAGCTGATTTCAATTCACAGTAGAGTTAGTTTGGCCATGCATGTGCTTAAAGCAAATAATGTAGTTTGCCGTTCTCAGTAACAATTTTCTGAAGTTCTAATAATTTTAGAAAATTCAAAACAAATTATGGCTTTTATTTTCCATAAACTGGTACAAATACAGAACATGATTCCTTTCAATCTAATCATGATAACAATAATAGAAAGCACAAAAACGAAATGTAACCACGAGAGCCTTCACATCTAAGCTCTTTCTGTACGTATGTAAGAAGATCAGAAGATCCATAACTTAACAAAATCAATAGAAAGCACATATCTTGATTAATTAACATAATTAGGCGCACTTGAAACCACTTGGGACTTTCTTTCCACAGGCATTAAGAAGCAAGCTAAGAGAGACGGGCACATTAAGGTTGATCCCCAAAACATTAGCTTTAATGGCAGTGCATAGGCAAACTGCGGCCTCAGTATCAGCAAGGCCTTGGATAAGGGTGCAACATGGCTTAACAGGTGGAGAACCAACTACGACCCAACACCCGCATGAAATTTGATCACACCCTAGTTTCCCCAAAAAAAAGGGGGGGAATGTCTTTAGGCAAGTAGCCATACTGGCTTTGTGTTTGGTGTTGTTGGTGTCTGGCGATTGGTGTTGGGTTTTGGTGTTTGGTGTTGGTGTTGGTTTCGGTGTTGGTGTTGGTTTTGGTGTTGGTGTTTTTGGTGTTGGTGTTGGTTTTGGTGTTGGTGTGGGTTTTGGCTTGGGGGTCTTGGGAGTTTCACATGTACAACCACCACTAACTGTGGCAAAAAAGAGAAGATTGAGAGCGAGAAAGAAAGCTAGTGAAGCATTGCTCTTTGAAGCCATCTCTAAAATTAGCTTCTTATGGAAAGTTGAGGAGTGAATGTAGAATAAAGGGTTGCAAGGGTTTATATAGGTGCAAAGGGTGATAAAAAAAGGTTAAATTGTGCATGCACGTCAACATGTAGATGGCAATTGGCCATGTTATTCAATAATTGAGTAATCTTTCTTATAAATCTCTACGGTAGAACAGATAGTTTAACGTCTCTTTCATTCACCAGTCACCACTTTAACGGTTTATAAAAGTGAAAAATACAAACAAGCTCCGCCACCAAATAGCCGTGTTTCAAGTGTCGTTAAAATAGTTGTGTGAAATTTCTTTAAAGAATACATTGGAAAAAAAAACCATGTGTTAGACAATGAAAACCATGTAGGTATAACTTTATTATTGATCAATATTTATAGAGTACAAATAAATAACTTTAATGGACCCAACCCACAAGCCGGGCTTGAACCTAATCTATCTAATACTCCCACGTAGTACGAGCGGCGAAATCGCGAAAGCTCGGACTGGAGTAGTAAACAAAAACAAAACATTAACCTAATAAAAACATTAACATAATAAAAAAAACGAACGTGCTAGTGACCGAAGCACGAACAATAATATAAGATTGTGTGGATTTGTGACCTTAGCACAAATCACCAACACAAATTACGATTGTGTAGATTTATGACCTTAGAACAAATCACCAACACAAATAAAAATAAACAAACAAACAATAAAACAAGTATAAAGTTTTGTATACACAATTTGAACAGCCTCTAAGATATAGATTGTGTGTTAGCACCACAAATGGGATTAACATCGTCAGCTTGAGCTTGAAACCTTGTTGGTGAATAATCACCCTTACACATCCATTCTGAGTTATCAACACAAATCATCGTTGCCTCGAGAACCATTGTTGATTGTTGATTATTGGAATTGAGTGTGTTTGGTTGTGACGAATGTAAAAAAATTGGGTTTGAAGGGGTGGTTTAAGGAAGGTGGCTCAACATAGCGCCAATGTTTGAGGATCAAACCCGCTCCGATACCATCTTGGACAATGAAACCCCGTAGGTTGTGAGTTATTATTGACCATCATTTATAATCGTGTAACCCCTAATGCCCCAAACCCACAAACTGGGCTTGGGCCTAATCCATCTAATAAATGCCTACACCCACAAATCGGGCTTGGGCCTAATCCATTTAATACTCCCTCGCAGTTCGAGCGGCAAAATCGAGAAAGCTCGGACTGGAGAGAAAACAAAAAATATTAAAGCTAAGTAAACCTAATTTGCAGCATCGTCTTCATATCGTAGCAAGCAGAAACAGAAGCGTCACACACATGGACAACAGTAGTTGTTGAAGAAATCCGCCAGCATGCGAAGACAAATCTTCAAGCGAACTGATAAACATAAGTAAAACAAAGATTTTTTATATACGAGATAACCCAAAGTATCCCAAAACATAAAGGATAACCCAAAGTTTCCTAACAATCATGTGGATTTGTGATATAGCACAAATCACCAACACAAATAACAATCGTGTGAATTTGTGACCTAGCACAAACACTACTACACAAACTGGTTTTTCTCACGGTAAAATCCATGGGAAATCCCGTGGGTAAAGTCCTTTTTTCATAGATTTCAAACGGAATTATTCCGATGCAAAAACCCTCGTGGGTAAATATTTTCCCACTGATTTTCTTACCGAACGTTGACTATTTCCCACGGATATTACCGTCGATAATCCGTGGGTTTGATTTCCCACCGATTTCCCACAGATAATTGCCACCGAATTCCCACAAGTTTCTTGCACCTATTTGGCACAAATTCTTAAGATTTTCACATGGATAATTCCCACAAATTTCACACGGGTATTTGTTGGACGAACTTTCTAGATTTCTATAAAAAAAATCTGGAAAAACAATTTTCACACGAAAAAACAACAAAATAAATAATATATTACCAAATTGTATTTAAAAGCACAAATCAAGTTGTTACATTACACCACAGCCAAATTGTTTACGCAATGCAAACAATATATCTAGAAAAACAACTAAAATATACTAGCGGCTAGGATTAGGGTCACAAAGTGATGGGGCTCGATAAAAATAGATCTGGGCAAACGCCACCGACTTATGGTTCAATGTTGTATGCATTGTCTATGTTGCTGAACGGCCTCCTCTGTCATTTATTCAAGTCGCCAAAAGCCTATTCCTTCTCGAGGAACTTCTATTACAGCCTTTGCACCTGCAAATAGTTTAACACATATTAAAGACAAACTAAAAACAAAATTTTACCTTGATATGACCAAACAACAGTTGAGTTTTTTTTTTTGAACGACAACTTTATTAAAAGAAAACTAGCAAGTAGCTAGAATTACAAAGAAATTAAAAAAGGGTGTTGAATCCAACTATCCCAACTAATAGAGTTTTTACCCCTAGCAATATACCAAGAAAAAGAACGCCTAACTATTTCTTCAAAAATACCATCTTTTCGAAGATTTGAATCAGAGAAGAGGAGATGGTTTCTATATGACCAGATACTCCACCAGGAAGTGTAAAACACTCCTTCCAGCACTTGTTTTGAACTTGATTGAAGCTGAACCAAATTAAACCAAGATAACCAAGATCGATACGAATCAACAGGGTTCCAAACCAAGCCCCACCAATTACAAATAGACCGAGCAATATCTTTTGCCAAGTCGCAACAAAACAGCAAATGATCGAGATTCTCGAGGGCCTCACAACAAATAGGACAAGAAATAGGGGAAACCTGAACTCCACGCCGATGCAAATTAACCCGAGTAGGAAGACGATCCATAGAGATCTTCCACGCCAAAACATTAACCTTGATGGGGATCTGCTTGACCCATCTAGACGGAACATCAGATTTAGGCAAGAGCATATCGTCAAGCAACCTACGAACATCTTTTACACGAAAACACCCGTCACCATTAAGGTCCCAGAACCGACGATCCCCCATGTTAGAAAGCACCACTGTATCGAGAAGATCAGAAATCCGAGAAAGCTGTGCAGATTCTTCCCCACCTCTTACGTCACGACGGAGAGACGAAACAAAAGGAGCGCTCATCTTAGCGGCCACCGAACAAACCTTATTATTTTCGAGAGCAAATAGACGAGGATAGCTTAACCGAAGACAAGAATCACCTAACCATTGATCATGCCAGAAACTTGTAGACATACCGTTACCAACTCTAATTTTACAATGAGAGATTAGGTCCAAACCTTGAGATTTAAGGGCGTTACATTCTTTAATAATAGAACTCCACAGCGAAGAATAGGAGGCAGAAAGAGTACTTGTGTTGGAGCCGTGTAAAGCATGAATGACCTGGGCCCACAACGATTGATCGCGAGACAGAAAGCGCCAAATCCACTTAAAAAGAAGGCCTCTATTTAGAGCATAAAAACTGGAGACTCCAAGACCTCCATTACTTTTGGACGCAAGAACCTTAGACCAGCTAACCCAAGCAATCTTTTTCTCTCCATCACGAATACCATTGAAAAAATTCCGCCGAATAGATTCCATGGATTTGAGAACCGCCTTAGGGACCTTAAAGAGAGACATATTATAAATAGGGGTGGATCCGAGAACCGACTTGAGAAGAGTAAGACGACCTCCAATAGAAAGAGTTTTGAGCTTCCAAGAAGATAGACTCATCTTGAGCTTATTAACGGTTTCGTCCCATGCCCTAATCGAAGACATGTTTTCGCCTACCATGATACCCAAGTATTTAAACGGCATATGAAGAACCGAACAACCAATCAATGTAGCAGCCTCTAAAACCTGAGATTCCGGTATACCAACACCAAGGAGTTGGCTTTTCTTCAGATTAATGGAGAGGCCGGATAATAAAGAGAAACAACGAAGAGTGTGCATGATACCAGTCAAATTACCACGAGACCATTCTCCGATAAAAACTGCATCATCCGCATAAAACAAATGGGAAAGAGTCATTGAAGAGTCAATCTTAATACCTGTAAAAATGCCTGCTTCGATAACACGAGAGAAAGATAAGTGTAAAGACTCCATGATAATAATAAATAAATAAGGACCAAACAACAGTTGAGTATATCACAAAATGCAATAAAACAAGATTTAAAATTAATAAAAGTTGTATGCATCAGTTTGGAACTACTAGATTTCATGGAAGAGATTTACCTATAACTTGCCCTTAGTAGCAACACAATCTACCTAAGACACGACTGAAATAACAATGATAAAGTTAACATTCATCCATAATTATCCCAGTTTGCATCATCACACACCCATATAACTTAACTGTCTCCATGAGACTCTTACTCATTAACTCTAAGTTCTGATCTGATAGATCTATGTACATGATTTAAAAAGTACATGATTTGAACAAGCTTTGATGCAATGCACTTGTCATTATTACTATAGCAGTGTGGTATGTAGACATGTAGTACCTCTAAAGAGTTGTGATACTTAAACAACTAAGTTAAGTTATGATCAGCTCAGTCCTTTGTTGTTATTTTCTTGTCTATTCTCGTAGCTATTGTAGTTCTTACCTACTCAGGGGCAACCGAAATATATAAATAATTCTCAATTCAAATGTGATTAACCAAAATATAAGACTTGCATCACAAAGTGTCTGAATAATCAAAATACATCTATGCAGCGACATTTCAAAGAAAAGGGAAAATAGGTAAAGACCCATTTTAGCACACTGTAACTGTATGTGTGTTGTGTATTACCTTTAGAATATAACTACATCATATACTTGTTTAAATTTTAAGATCACAAGACAATTTAACAACACTTACTCATGCTATGTATGAATCAAGATATGAGCCAGAAATTCTTTTTTTACTTTTTGAGCAATATTTCTTTGTACTATTTTCTGTTCATGGAGAAAACTTTACACTACCAAGTACCAACCTTAATATTATCATAAATGGAAGATTTCCCATTGTTGTCTGCAAGTATAAGCATCAAAAACAATATAAGTTGTTTTATCTACTGGTTTATTAACATTGAGTTGGATTTATCATATAACCCAACAAACCGAATCACCCGACCCGACTTAACCCGACCCGATAAACACCCGAACTCAATAAACCGATTTCTTATCGGGTTGGGTTGCGAGTCACTTTATCAAAACTCACATCTCGACCCGATAAACTCGATAACCCGACCCGATAACACCCCTCAATAACCTGAATATTCCGAACTGCAAGTCATGAATTGAAGCTGCTAGAGCCATCAAAACCTGCATAAGCACAAGAAATAGCGAACAAAAAAAATACAAAAATATATTAATCAACCTAAAAATAAATAATAGTAACTTGTAGAGAGAAATGTACCATCGATGTTTTGTGGTGACAGTGGTGGTTAGCGTTTGGTTGTGATGGCAACGATGGTGAGGTTAAAAGAACGCTCGGCTAGTTATCTACTATGCTAGCGCCCGAACCACTCTAGTAGACTCAAAATAAAATTAGCACCATCTTACACCCCTTGAATCTCCTCTAGGTTCCTAAATAGAAAATAAATAAATATATAAGAGGCTTTTTAGGCACTTTACATCCATAATTACCCATACAGACAAACATAACTAGCTCTCTACTAGACTAAATCAACCATTTATTCAAGATAAGAGACATTTAACCCTATAATACTAATTTTACCCAAATCAAAATGTGATATATATGTTGAAACAGACTACATCGCGAAAATAAACATATAGTTGAGAAATTGTACTCACCATTGAGTCCACAAGCATCAGAGACCGCCGTAATCCTATTCCTGTAAGGTTGTAACTAATTAAGCGTGCCCTCAAAAGAGCATACACAAACATTAATCATTCAAAAAAGGTAGAAGGGTCTCCTTAAAGAAAAATAACATCTTAACAAAAACATTTATGAATTGAAGTGTGCAAACAAAACATATAGTTAAGAACATGGTACCTTAACGAGGTGTACATCGGTCATATCAGAAAAGATCTCATCGATCAGTAGAGAAGAGAGGCTTTGACATGTGCAACTATTGCGGCTGCCTATGAGTGGGAAGGCCGAAGTGTGCGACTGTTAGATGTACAAGAATAGTTAAAATGCGATTTGGGGGGAATAATAAAAGCCCTAATCAATTTGGGGGAAATGAATTTTAGGTTGAATATTTAGGGGTGTGTTTAGGGGGCAAGAAAACAAAATTCAAGCGGGTCTTTTTTTGTTAAATTAATCAATAAACTAGTGCTAAAATTTAGACAAAAATTTTAATTGTAAAAAAATAATAAGAAAAATATTATCAAACCAAATTTAGTTAATATATTTCATAAAAATCGGATCAATTTATCGTGGGTTATCGGAATCGTAAGATTGATCAAAATATTCTATTAAGTGTTTAAAATTCTTATATGACTAGTAATTTGTACTCAAAGTTGATTTTATAACAAATTTTTGAAGAAATAAGAGTTTCGAAAGTTATTGTAATATGAAAATAAAACGTGTAATGCTTTAAAATACTATAATATCTAATCGGTGACTAAGGACGTTGAATCATTAATCTAGAATATTTTACCGGGGTAATCCCCTTTACCCATGGTTTCTGACCTTTTGGCCGAGTAATCTATGGGAATGAACCCACCGTCACACAAACTCAAACCAGGTAAATCCTTCTCTTTTCAGGAGGTTGGTGTGACCATTTCAAGGTTATTTACACCTAGAACGAATTGAACTTGAGACCTCACACATTTTAGACTGATAACCACAACTCTCTTTGCCACTAGACCACCCTTAAATGGTTAATTTTACTCTTACAAAACATTATACTAATCCACACTAACCTTGTTGTTTTACTTCAACAAAATTAATTTACTTTATTAGTTAGTTAATCTAAGGGAAATATGATCCAATCGGATCTAGATCTTGTGATCCTATGGTAACATCGAGATGCTACTTAAGATCTTATGCCTTTTAATATCCTAAGAAGGATCGACTCGTTTTTGCTTAAGAATGTAAGGTAATATAACTTGTGAGTTAGTATAGTCTCACCTCGTTCCTTTCATTTTTAATCTCGTTAGCGTCGCGAGTCAAATAACCAAGAAGTTCATTTTTGATATGGTTACACATTCACGCATATATATGTTCCTATACTTACATACAAATATCTATCGATATAATGATTGTCATAAACGGACATACAAAACACACACATGTAGATATTCATACATATGTAATGATTTGTTACACAAAAGGTTATACCTAAACCAACACGTACACTTGCGATACTCACATAAATAGTTACGTTTATAAACAAACACATATAATATGAAAATAAAAACACATATATAGGCATACTAAGTAACATGGGTACTAAGTAAAGTGGGAATGTGTAAGTAGGCAAAAACGTAAGGATGATATTTTTGTGAGAAATCTGTGGGTATTTACACATGGATTTATCAACTTGGTAGGTAATCTGTGAGAAATTACCCCCGACTTTCCCACGGACATAATCGTTTTCATTTACTTTTATGATATGTTTAAATGTTCAGGCATATAGACGTCCGTATACTTACATATAAACATCTACTTATACAATGAATGCCATAAACAGACATGCGGAACACACGCGTGTAGATATTCATACATATGTAATGATTTGTTACACAAAATGTTATACCTAAACCAACACGTACACTTGCGATACTCACATAAATAGTTACATTAATAAACAAACAAATATAATATGAAACTACAAAGACACATAAAGACATACTAAGTGACGTGAGAATGTGTAAGTGGGCATAAACATAAAGACGATATTTTTTGTGGGAAATCTGCGGTTACTTACACACGTATTTCCCACAGATTTATCAACTTGGTAGGTAATCTGTGGGAAATTACCCACTAATTTCCCACGGATATAAGCTTTTTCTTTTACTTTTATGATATGGTTACACATTCACGCATATACACTTTCGTATACTTACATACAAAACATCTATCCATATAATGAATGTCATAAACGGACATACGGAACACACACATGTAGATATTCATACATATGTAATGATTTGTTACACAAAAAGGTTATACCTAAACCAACACGCGATACTCACATAAATAGTTACGTTAATAAAGAAACACATATAACATGAAACTACAAACACATATGAAGACATATTAAGTAACGTAAGAATGTGTAAGTAGGCAGAAACATAAAGAAGATATTTTTTGTGGAAAATCTGTGGGTATTTAGACACGTATTTCCCACAGATTATCAACTTGGTAGGTAATCTGTGGGAAATTACCCACGACTTTCCTACGGACATAATCGTTTTCTTTTACTTTTATGATATGGTTACACGTTCAGGCATATACACGCCCGTATACTTACATACAAAACATCTATTCAAACAATGAATCTCATAAATGACCATGCTGAAACCCAACTGTAGATATTCATAACATAATGTAATAGATTTGTTACACGAAAGGTTTTATACCTAAACCAACACGTAACACTTTCGATACTCAACATAAATAGTTCCTTAATAAACAAGCCTCTATAATATGAAATTACAAACACATATGAATACATACTAATTAACGTGGGAATGTGTAAGTAGGCAGAAACGTAAAGACGATATTGTTTGTGGGAAATCTGTGGGTATTTACACACGTATTTCCCACGAATTTATCAACTTGGTAGGTAATCTGTCAGAAATTACCCACGACTTTCCCACGGACATAATCGTTTTCTTTACTCTTTTAGATATGGTAACATGTTTTAGGCATATACACGTCGTAAAACTTACATACAAAACACTATTCATACAAAGAATGTTCATAAATCGTACATGCGGAACGTTAGATTTCATACATTATGTAATGAATGTAGTTACACGCAAGGTTATCACCTAAACTAGCACGTAACAACTTGCTATACTCACATAAATAGTTAACCGTGAATAAACAAACTACACATAATATGAAACTACAAACACATATTAAGACATATCTAATTAACGTGGGATATGGGCCGTTTTAAGGTATAAGGAGGGTGCAGAAACGTAAAGACGATAATATTTTGAAAATCTGTGGGTATTTAGACACGTATTTCCCACAGATTATCAACTTGGTAGGTAATCTGTGGGAAATTACCCACGACTTTCTCATGAACATAATAGTTTTCTTTTACTCTTATGATATGGTTACACATTCAAGCATATACCGTGTGAAATTCGTGATTAATGTAGATAAAATTTGCCACATAACTTTAGTCGTGGCAAATATGTATAAAATTTGCCGCAATTTTCTCAAGGATGTTGAATCAACAAGAATAGTGTGAATATTGTCACAAATCTGAGGGAAATTTGCCACGGATTTCACA
>BQNB010027277.1:0-12366 GCA_026074375.1 Tanacetum coccineum | reverse complement strand
ACAAAGGTAGGGCAAACAAGTTGCAGTGATTAAACCCCAACTATTCTAAAGACCTGTCTATAACCTAGATAGATTATAAACCCTCTCTGATAGAGTTCTTGCGCTTTTTAAGTGTTTAGTGTGATAGAGGCGGTAATTTGGTAAATTCCCACACTAAGGATAGATTCTAACCTATCCTAGTACCCTGTTAACCCCATGTTCAACTAGTCCGTCTAATAACAGAACTAACAGGATCCAAACCACCCTCAACACTACCAAAACTCAAGGATTAATGAGAGACTAATAGGATATCTAATAAGCGATAATTAGACAGGAAACATTCAACATAACAATGGTAAATTCATAACTAGGCGAACACTAGAAGTGCATAGCCGCTCATGGTAACTGGTATGTGCTTAATTACACATACCATTTACCTAGGAAAACGTGCTTAAAAGACTAAAAACATACCAAAAATATATTGTATTTGTGTGTTTTGCATTTATATTGTGCAGGTAATGGATATCTAAAAAAAGGACAAAAAACCAAGTCAAAAACGGACAAAACCGAGCACTAGAACGGAAAGAGCGTGAAGCAAAAGTCAAAATCAAAGCCAAAAGTCAAAAAGTCAAGGTCAAAGTCAACCAAAAAGTCAACCTTGACAAAGTCAAAGTCAAAGCCAAAGCCGTAAACAAAGAAATACTTAATGAGCCCACCCGTACCCATCTAATGGGCCGGGTCAGCCCATTAACGTAATATATGAAGACTATTACAAAGAAATGGGCCCAATACCCTTTTATACTATACTTGGCCCAAAACCATAACCTAAGCCCAAAACACCCAATCCCTATTTAACTAAGTTAAGCCCCAAAATCCGTAACCTGTTAACACCGTTAGTCCTAAAAGGACGAACCATGCAATAACACAATACAACTCGAAGGGCTCAAACTGCCAACTCCATAAACTTTTATACACCACAAGGACCTTCATTGTAATACCATATAACAAATTCAAGGGCCTAATTTGCCAAACCCACAAACTATTACCTTGCTCACCCAAAACTAAAATTCCCGCCAAATCCCAAAACCCAATACTATTCATCATCTCCCACATCTGTCATTATCATTCCTGCAAACTGCCAAAACAAAGTCACACCCTCCTAAACCCCACATACCAATTGCCATGTTGGCAATCCCTTGTTTCCCCATTGGTGGACTACTGAAGACCAAATTTCAACGGCTGTGATCATTTTACTTGGAGAACAAGATGATTCAAGGGCTGGATGAAGACTTTTGAAGCCCTCACACAACTAACACACATCTCAAATGTCTCAGTAAAGAAGCACAAGTGAAGAGACTCCAAGACCTAGAATCTTCTTAGTTTTTATATAAATAGGTCCTTGCTAGTTAGTAATTTTTAGCTTATGTAGTGTAATTTTTAAATATTGTAATGTTTTGTTTTTGAATTAATGAAAATCAAGTTTTAGTTAAAATTTATGTTTTTAAGAATTCGTGTTCTATTGTTGTCAAAAGTGTTTTAAAAGCTCATTATAAGCTCTTATATAACTCCTATATAATATGTTTTAACCTAAATATAAGGTACTTAAGAAAATTTCATCGAAAACCAAAAAAAAATCCACACTCAAAATTATCACAGCTTAATGGATGATAAGCCAGTTATGGAAGGGCTTATGGACACCACTAGCTTGTCTTTTGACAAGCTATAGCTTGTAGATTAGCTTATTATTAAGCTTGTTTGCCCTGTTTAAGCAAGGGCTTTGTAAGTTTCCATTTTTCCATTTTTAGCTTATTTACTATTCAATTGTATCTCTGTATATCTTTGCTTATTATTTGCTTATTCATGTTTGTTTATGATATTTAGTGCTTAATTTACTTAGTTTATAGTTTAAAAATCTTATTTGTTCAAGCTTTTAGTTAAAACTGTCTAATTTAGCTTATATACTGCTTATTGAGTTTTGCTTTTTCTAAGTGCTGTGCTAAAAAATTGCAAACAGTTTAACATTTAGTATTGTTAGTTAAGTTAAGCTCTCTGCCATCCTTTTTAGCTTATTTTTGAGCTTATTTTTTAAGTTTTAAAATTTTTGTCTTCATTAAAGTTGATTGTTTACAGCTTATTTATAAGCTGTGGAAAAAAGTTATAAGAAAAAGCAAAAAGGGGAAGGTGGAAGTCCAAGGTGAGCAGGGCTCGAACCCTGGACCTCAACACCCTCAACCCTCTTAACACACACACTCAACACCACTCGCCATTGGGTCTTTTTCGGTTTTTTTGCACAATTAATTCTTTAAGCACAATTTGGCCCCTTTTTTCATAAAAAAAGCCGTAGCTTGTTTTGGCTTATTTTTAGCTTATTTGATAAGCTGGCTTACCCAACTTAATTTTCCTAGGACCTTTACAACCTTTAGGACTTTTGTGCAATTTTTCAGATTTTTCACAATTAGTTTAGTATTTTTTATATTTAATTTAGATAAAAACAGTTTTTAATTCATAATAAATAAAATAAAAGTCAAAAAAATTTAATTCTTTTTTAGAAAATTTTCTTTTATCAAATAGGACTTAGGAAAAATAGATTTGCTTTCGTAGGGTTTAAATTTTAGAATTTGAATTTTTAAAGAACGGGATTGAATCCCGTTAACGTTTTTCGTGTTTTTAAGCTTAAATTACTTTTGTTTTTGGTTTAGTTTTCTTTGTTCTTATATTTTAGTCATTTAGGATTTATAAAAGTTAAAAAATCATTTTAGGGTTATAATTTTGATAATTTAGGTTTTAAGTCGCGTTTTTAGGATTCCCGGTTTGCGTTTTTAGTGTAAATTTATGTTGCCTTAATTGTTTGTTGTAGTTAATTGCATTAATTTGCCCCTAGAATTAGAAAACAAATCCAAATCTTTGTTAATTCAAACATTAAATATCAAACCGACTCTCGACTTTCCATTGCATTTGCACTTTTAGTTTAACATTTTAAGTTTAAAAGACCTTTAATGTTATTCTGTCATTTTTAGCTTATTCAAGCTTAATTTCTTAGCTTATTTATTAGGACTAGGTTATAAGCTATCATAAGGACCCTTCTGCTTTTCTTATGCTTATTATTTGAAAGTAGCCAAAACAATTTGCTTTTAGTTTAGTTTAGCATTCTGTCAAGCTTTTGAGCTTATTTCTGAGCTTATTGTTAAGTTTTAAAAATTTTTCTTCATTAAAGTTGATTGATTACAGCTTATTTATAAGCTGTGAAAAAAAGTTATAAAAAAGCAAAAAGGATGGAAATCCAAGGTGAGCATGGCTCGAACCCTAGACCTCAACACCCTCAACCCTTTTAACTCACACACCACACACCACTCGCCCTTGGGTCTTTTTCGATTTTCTTTTGCACCATTAATTTCTTAACCACATTTTGGGCCTTTATTCTTATTTATAAGCCGTAGCTTGTTTGGGCTTATTTTTAGCTTATTTGATAAGCTGGCTTAACCAGCTTATTTTTCCTGCCTTCCTCATAACATTTAGGACTTTTGCTAATTTTTTTAGATTTTTTATAAATAGTTTAGTATTTTTAATATTTAATTTAGTTTAAAATCGTTTTTAATTCATAAAAAATTATAAAAAAGTCAAAAAATCTAATTCTTTTTTAGAAAATTTTCTTTTATCAAATAGGACTGTAGAAAATTAGATTTGCTTTCGTAGGGTTAAAATTTTAGATTTTGAATTTTTAAAGAACGGGATTGAATCCCGTTCACGTTTTTCGTGTTTTTAAGCCTAATTGCTCTCGTTTTTGGTTTAGTTTTCTTAGTTCTTGCATTTTAGTCAATTAGGACTTATAAAAGTTAAAAAGATCATTTTAGGATTTAATTTTGATAAATTAGGGTTTTAAGTCACGTTTTTAGGATTCCCGTTTGCGTTTTTAGTTTAAATTTGTGTTGCCTTAATTGTTTTTAGTGTAGATTGCATTAATTTTCCCGTAGATTTAGAAAACCAATCAAAATCTTTGTTCCATTCAAGCATCAAATATCAAACCGACTTTCGACTTTCAATTTTTCATTCCTCGTCAGGAAAACGACCCGGGAATATCATATACTACTCGGATTTTATTGATTTTCTTTCTTTGAACCTTTTCAGGGGAAACTTGAATTGGTTTGGTTAATATAAGTAGTAGTATTTATTATATTATTATTTATATTCATACCTAATTTGAAAGCGATCAATTTTTGGCGCCGCTGCCGGGGAGGAGTGTAAGACGATTGTCGTTGCGTTTGACAATTAGTGCTTTGAAGATCCTTCCGTGAGAAGTTATTTTGCTTATTTTCTTATAAAAAAATACAAAAAGATTTTCTTTTTTCTTTTTTATTATATATATAAGACAAGAAAAAACAAAAATATAAAAAAAATGTGTCCTTATATAAATAAAATGAATCAATCATATAATACTCTTAACTTTGAGTATTATCATTTATTAAGTATCCCGAACCACTAAGAAGTTCAAAATGACTTGCCTTTGTGTCACTTGCGAGTAGGCTCACATGTGAGGGTAAAAAACTATAAGAGGGTCGATAAGGAGGTTGTTTCTGAGGAACTACGTCCCTAGGAAGGCAGAAGGTTTTTAATAGGATTCGCGCTTTGCAGACTCACCTCCGCTCCATTTGTACGTTTTTCTTTCAGAAAGGGTGGCTTTACCTGTGAGAAGGCTTGTTGATTTATTAGTTTATAAGTTGTCTTATCTTCATTGTCGTTATATAATGAATAAATCTTTGTGATATCAATTGTTCATGTAAGCCAAAATAAACAAAAAAAATTAATTAGTATAATTTCTCTTTTTATATTTCTTTTTAGTGCATGAGCACTCGATCTTCGACAAGGAATCTTTTTCCACCTCTCGAAGATCCTGAACGTACCATCCAAAGAAGAACTCGCATTGATCCTAATCTTTTAAACAATTTTGAAGAAATCAACATGGCCGCTAATGGAAACGGTGATAACGGACCACCTCCTGCGGGAGGCGGTTTACCCGTTCCCGACCTCCGAACAATGGAGGAGTTATGCCAACCAACTTTGGATGGTCGAGGTGGACCAATTGCCTCGATTGCAATTCAAGCAATGAATTTTGGACTTAAGAATGACATGATTCAACAAGTTCAAAATTCGTGTCCATTTCGTGGACCGGGTGATGATGCCAACAAGCATCTTGACAAGTTTTTGCATGTCACCCAAAGTATGAAAGTGAATGGGGTCTCCGATGACGCCCTTCCTCTATATCTCTTCCTTTACTCCTTGCAACATCGTGCCGCCGAATGGTTTGATCATTTGCTAAGGAATTCTATCACCACCTTTGACCAAATGGCGAAAATATTTCTCGTAAAATACTTCCCACCCTCTATGGTGACCAAGTTGAGAAATGATATTATGAATTTCCATCAAGAACCTGATGAATCGTTATTCGAAGCATGGGAACGTTATAAGCTTTCGATTGATCATTGTCCTAATCACAACATGTTACCCGTCACTCAAATAGATACTTTCTATAACGGGTTAACTTTAAGACATCGTGATACCATCAATGCTGCTGCCGGCGGGACCTTTATGAAAAGGCGACCCGAAGAGTGTTATGATCTAATCGAAAATATGACCGCTCACCACAATGATTGGGATACTTCTGCTCAAAGGAGTGAGTCATCTAGTTCTATCACTTCTTCTAATCCGGAAATAGCAGCCTTTAAGCTTGAAATGGCAAAAATCAACAAGAACTTAATGAAAATGCTTCAAACAAACCAACAAGTTAATACCGTAACACCGAGTTTTGAAACTTGTTGTGGTCCTCATTCTTACATTAATTGTCCAGCCACCGTTGGCCAAACTCAGAACGTATATGCTGCGGGAGCCTACAATCAAGATGGTAATACTTACCAACCTCAAGGTAACCGTAATTTGCTTAACTATCATTCGGACAATTATCTCGGACCACCAGGGTTTAATGTGAATCAAAATCAAAATCAAAACAATTAAAATCAAAATTAGAATAGGAATCAAGGAAATAATCAAGGTCGAAACCAATTTTTCCAAGGAGCTAATCATAACCCGGCTCCGACTTATCAAGCCCCGGCTTACCAAGCCTCGACTCCGGCTTATCAAGCCCCGCCCTACCAAGCTCCGGTTCATTAAGCTCCGATTCCTCAACCGCAAGTTGTAACGAATGACGAATTCTTGAGCTACATGAAGGCAAATGATGCCATTTTGAAAAACATGCAAACCAACATGACTACATTGACCAATTCTACTAATGATCTTAAGAATATGTTGGGTCAATTCATGAAAATGAATACCGCTTCTACCTCGGGATCGGGAACACTCCCTAGTAATACCATTGCTAACCCGAGGGAAGATTTGAAAGGTGTCACCACCCGAAGTGGAGTTTCTTATAAGGGACCCACGATTCCTAGTACTTCTTCTTCTCCTAAAGTAGTGGAACATGAGACCGAGGTGACAAAGGACACGGTGCCTCCTACTAATAACGGAGGTATCGAAGACGTCCAACCTCCGTTTGTCCAAGTTGAAACTCAAGTACCAAATTTTGAGCCCGTTGTTGCTCCCGTTGTTGAGCCCGTTGAAGCTCCCGTTAGTGCTTCGAAGCCTAACCCGAAACCTTCAATTCCATATCCATCCAGGCTTAATGATCAAAAGCTCCGCGAAAAGGATAATAACCAAATGGAGAAATTCTTCCAAATCTTCCAAGATTTTCATTTCGACATTAGCTTCGCGGATGCTCTCATTCTCATGCCTAAGTTTGCCTCGACAATTAAGAGTTTGTTAAGCAACAAAGAAAAATTGTTTGAATTGGCAAGAACTCCGTTGAATGAGCATTGTTCGGCGGTTCTCCTCAAAAAGTTACCCGAAAAACTTAGAGACCCCGGCAAGTTTCTCATCCCGTGCGATTTTCCCGGAATGGATGTATGCTTAGCCTTGGCCGATCTTGGCGCTAGCATTAACCTCATGCCACTTTCCGTGTGGAAAAAGCTTTCCCTTCCCGAACTTACTCCTACTTGTATGACTCTCGAACTTGCGGACCGGTCAATTTCTCGACCGATCGGTGTCGCCGAAGATGTCTTCATAAAAGTGGGAAAGTTCCATTTTCCGGCCGACTTTGTAGTCGTTGACTTTGATGCCGATCCCCGAGTTCCTCTAATTCTCGGGAGATCCTTTTTAAAGACCGGACGTGCTTTGATTGATGTTTACGCGGGAGAATTAACTCTTCGTGTTGGCAATAATGCCGTAACATTCAATCTTGATCAAACTTCGAGATACTCCTCTAATTATGATGATATATCGGTTAACCGAATCGACATAATTGATATGGCTTGTGGGGAGTATTCTCAAGAAGTTCTCGGTTTCTCCGATGTGATCGCGAGTGGCAATCCCACTCCTTATTATGACCTGATCATTTCTACCTCTTCTCCAACCCTCACTCCCTTCGGGGATAGTGATTTTCTTCTCAAGGAAGTCGACGCTTTCCTCGCTCTTGAAGATGATCCAACTTCACCGGAAGTTGATCACTCTTATTATGACTCGGAGGGGGACATTTTTCTTCTTGAAGCATTTCTTAATGATGATCCATCATTACCCCCTCCCACTCAAGGAATGTATTTACCTCAAATTCGAAAAGAACTTAAAATTTGTGAAGCTAAAAATGATAAATCTTTAATAGATGAACCTCCCGAGGTAGAACTCAAGGACTTGCCTCCTCATCTTGAGTACGCATTTTTGGAGGGTGACGACAAGTTACCCGTCATAATTGCTAAAGACTTGAGTATCGAGGAAAAAGCCGCTCTCATAAAGGTTTTGAAGTCACACAAGCGAGCCATCGCTTGGAAACTCTCCGACATTAAGGGTATTAACCCGGAATTTTGTACTCACAAGATTCTTATGGAAGAGGACTACAAACCGGCGGTCCAACATCAAAGACGGGTGAATCCGAAAATCCACGATGTCATCAAAAAGGAGGTTGAAAAACTTCTTGACGCCGGATTAATTTACCCGATCTCGGATAGTCCTTGGGTGAGCCCCGTACATTGCGTACCGAAAAAATGTGGCTTTACCGTTGTTGAAAATGATGAAAACGAGTTAATTCCTACTCGATTGGTTACGGGATGGCGTGTATGCATTGACTACCAAAAGTTAAATGAAGCCACCCGTAAAGACCACTTTCCACTACCGTTTATGGATCAAATGCTCGAGAGATTAGCGGGAAACGAATACTATTGTTTTCTCGATGGTTTCTCGGGTTACTTTCAAATTCCCATCGACCCTCATGATCAAGAAAAGACCACATTCACGTGTCCTTATGGAACGTTCGCCTACCCCTACCGTTGCTATGCTTTCGGCTTTTGCAATGCAGCCGGGCATGTTCCAAAGGTGTATGATGGCTATCTTTCATGATATGATCAAAAAAAAGAATGGAAGTCTTTATGGATGACTTTTCGGACTTTGGGAATTCATTCAGAAATTGCCTCTCTCGTTTGGACAAGATGCTCAAAAGGTGTGAAGACACCAATCTTTGTCTGAATTGGGAAAAGAGTCATTTTATGGTTAAAGAAGGTATTGTCTTCGGCCCATAAGATTCAAATAGGATCTGAGGTCGATAAAGACAAAGTTCGAGGTGATTGATAAGTTACCTTCATCCCACTATCATCCTAGGGTGTTCGGAGTTTTCTCGGTCATGCCGGTTTCTACCGACGGTTCATTAAGGATTTTTCTAAAATTTCCTGACCGATGACTCATATTCTTGAGAAAAATACTCTGTTCATCTTCTCCGATGAATGTATTCAAGCTTTTGAAACGTTAAAGAAAAAACTTACTGAATCTCCAATCTTGATTGCCCCCGATTGGGACTTACCCTTTGAGCTTATGTGCGATGCAAGCGACTTTGCCATAGGTACGGTCTTAGGGCAACGTCATGAAAGGCACTTTAGGCCTATACACTATGCTAGTAAAATAATGACCAAGGCAGAATCGCATTACACCACGACGGAGAAAAAATGTTAGCCGTAGTGTACGCCTTCGAAAAATTTCGGTCTTACCTCATCTTGAACAAAAGCATTGTGTATACGGATCACTCCGCCCTCAAATATCTCTTTGCTAAAAAAGATTCCAAGGCGAGATTACTCCGGTGGGTTCTCCTCCTTCAAGAGTTCAAATTCAAACTAATTGACACAAAAGGAGCCGAGAATCTCGTGGCCAATCATCTTTCCCGATTAAAAAATCCTTATGAAAATGTGCTTGACCCAAAGGAGATAAATGAAACGTTTCCTCTCGAGACACTTAATATGGTAACTTTTCTTGGTGACTCAAGCACCCCGTGGTTTGTCGATTTTGCAAATTACCACGCGAGGAATTTCATTGTTAAAGGGATGTCGTCCTAACAAAAGAACAAGTTTTTCAAGGATGTTAAAAACTACTTTTGGGACGACCCATATTTGTTCAAAATATGTACGGATCAAGTGATCTGGCGGTGTGTCTCGGGCCAAGAAGCTATTGACATCCTCAAAGCTTGCCATAGTGGACCCACCGGGGAAATTATGGTGCCAACTACACCGCCAAAAAGGTCTTTGATTCCGGGTTTTATTGGCCTACTATTTACCGAGATGCCCATGACTTGGTCACCCGATGTGACACTTGTCAACGTCAAGGAAAAATTTCACAACGTGATGAAATGCCACAAAATTCCATCCAAGTTTGCGAAATCTTTGACGTGTGGGGTATCGATTTTATGGGGCCATTCCCGTATTCACGAGGGAACGAGTACAGACTCATGGCGGTCGACTACTTGTCTAAATGGGTTGAAGCGAAAGCGCTCCCCACCAACGACGCCCGAGTTGTTTGAAAATTTTTAAAATCTCTCTTTGCTCGGTTTGGAACTCCCCGCGCTATCATTAGTGATCGCGGTACGCACTTTTTCAATGACCAATTCTCAAAGGTCATGCTTAAGTACGGTGTCACTCACCGTCTTGCTACCGCGTATCACCCCCAAACAAGCGGACAAGTGGAAGTCTCCAACCGTGGTTTAAAAAGAATCTTGGAAAGGACCGTGGGCGAGAACCGTGCCTCCTGGTCGGATAAATTAGATGACGCTCTTTGGGCCTTCCGTACCGCTTACAAAACACCCATCGGGTGTACTCCTTACAAGCTCGTGTACGGAAAGGCATGTCATCTACCGATCGAGCTCGAGCACAAAGCCTATTGGGCCTTGAAGCATGCAAACTTTGACCTTTTGACCGCGGGTGATCACCGAAAAGTTCAACTCAATGAATTAAATGAACTTCGTGATCAAGCCTATGAGAATTCTTTGATTTACAAAGAGAAGACAAAGAGGATCCATGACTCCAAGATCAAAAACCGCGTTTTCAACGTCGGTGATCAAGTCCTCCTCTTTAATTCTCGATTGAAGATTTTCTCGGGCAAGTTAAAATCCCGTTGGTCCGGACCGTTCACCATTGCCCAAGTGTACCCTTATGGCACCGTCGAGTTATCCCAAACCTCTGGGCCAAACTTCAAGGTGAACGGTCATAGACTTAAGCATTACTTTGGAGGGGACATACCACATATGGTTGTCCCGGATCTCCAAACCTTCCCCAAGGACCAATGAATTCGGGGACGGGTCAAGCTAAGTGACCTTAAACAAGCGCTTCGTGGGTGGCAACCCATGCTTATCCGTAGTAATATTATGTAGTAATGAATAAGTGTTTTTTGTTGTAAGGAGGCTTGCCTCTTTCCTTTCTCATGTTTTGTGTTTTTGTTGTGTATGTCCAGGATTGCCCGGATTTTGAAGCCTCTCGTGCTCACGGTTTTGTCCTTCGATCACTCGAGCTTCAAATCCTCAGCTTTATTTTGGGAATTCAATATCCAAATCTTATCGACTAACGTTAATCTTTAAGCATACCTAATAAACGGCCTTAGATTTACGTAGGTACCCTTTAAAACATTGAGGACAATGTTTTGTTCTAGTATGGGGGGATCTTCGATTTGATTATGCCTGCAGTCGTTGTTTTCACGTAATCCTGTTTTTACCACCAAAATAATAAAAAAATGAAAAAAAATTCAAAATTTTCAAAAACAAAATAAGTGTTTTGTCACAATTTTGACTTTCCTGCTGGGTAGAATAAGAATAAATTTTGACTCGATCGAGCGTGTTGAGCTCTAGCTTGTTCCTTAACTTTTAGACTAAGCGTTCGCGGATCTTTGCGAAGAACGAAAAATGATAGAGTTAAGTATGAGTTGGATGCTAAACAAGGATTATTTGGAAATCTTACAAGCTCATGTGTGTAATTTATGGCTTTTTCTCCCATAAGCTCCTAATCAGACTAATAATACGTGCTATTTTTGAAAATTAAACTTAAATCAACAATTTTTGAACTTGAAATGTAGTCGATATCAATAATTTTAGTCTTAGTTCAAACTTATACTTAAATTTTCCAAAAAGAAGTCTTTTCTATATATCACGAAATAAAGTGAAAAAATGAAAAAATGAATAAAAATGAAATGAAAAAAAAATGAAAAAATGATGAATAAGGCAATATTATAAACTGTTGGCTGATAAAAGTTTGCTGCATCTTGCCGGCTCACAACCGATGTTGCATCCTTATAAAGAAAGCCCATGGTAAGAATAATAATCCGAGACCGATAAAAGTTTGCTGCATCTTGCCGGCTCACAACCGATGTTGCAGCCTTCTAAAAGGTCGAGGGTTACGATTGCATCATGGTTATGTTAATGTTAAGTGTGAATAAGTATGATTTAATAAATATATGGAAAATCACTTTTTCTTGAATTTAAATATGCTTTTGAACTAAGACTATTTCATGATTACATTAAATAAGATATGTATAAGTAGGAAACCTAAGAGTTTTTGAAACCTGATCCGCTCAGACTACACCTTAAAATACATATAATATAATAAAATATCAAATATATAGTAAGGATAGTCTGAAAGCAGAGTCAATGATACCGAGAAGTAGTATAGAGGTTTCTCGGGTCGTAAATCCCCAACGAGGCTGGAATGGTAAATCGATACGAATGAATTGATGATTTGAATTGAGAAACAAATGATTTTGATTTTTAACTAGATAAACTAAAATTAATTAAAGAAAACTAAAATTATTCTACGGGAAACAAGCAATGGAAAATGGGAATCTTAAATATACTACGGGGAACATAGTTAGGCTAAAAATACTTAACTAGAATAATTAAAACTAATAAAATAAATTAAACATGCAATTATAGACTACCGGGAATTAAATCGCAAGCTAAAACTAAAAATTTACAAAAATAAAGTCATAAAATTAATTTTAAAATTTAAATAAATTAAAAATATTCTAACTTAAAAGAAAATGTAAAAA
>BQNB010027276.1:0-57787 GCA_026074375.1 Tanacetum coccineum | reverse complement strand
TAATTAGTGATGGTAACGGGGCAGGTTTGAGGCGGGGCGATCATCCCCATCCTCAAACCTTATTATCAAAGTTCTCCTCAAACCCGCCCCAATTCCTATCGGGATCTAATGGGGGTGCCTTGTTGGGGCGCGATGCTCCCACAAACCCTCCCAATACCAATCGGGGTTCTGATCGGGGTGTCCTCTTTGGGCGTGATTCTCGACCAATTACGAACCATCTCACATTTATTATTTTTTACACTGTTAGCAATAACTTAAATAACTAACAACCTATTAATTGTAACACTCCATAAATTCCCATGTCATTATTTTAAACTTTAACATGAATTAATTTAACTTTTAAAAGTTACGTGTCAATTTGATGTAAAACCAGGAAGTTATCCCGCGTAAAACTGAGAAACGAAACCGAATTCGTTTCGGCTTTCTATTTAACGTAGTCTTTTGGCAATCATCACGTTTTTACGTTTCGGATAGATATTTAAGTTTTTAGATTTTGCGTTTGAGTTGTTGCGCGTTTTCAGTCATTCCATATACCGTGAGTATATCTAATATCTTTTGTGTATGCATAAATATCTAGATATTCAAATTTGTCACCACCTTGCATATCTTAGAAATAATGGATCAAATTGGTCCCCCTTACACATTGAAAATTTGAAATGCATAACATATCTAGATACAATGCATTCATCCATTCTTATTTCATTCTTCTCTGACAATAAACACACACTTAAAAATTTTCTCTCTTTCCCTTCTCCTCTCTTCCAAACTGACGAACACACACTCTTTTAGATCCTCCATATTTTGATTTTGATCAAGAACATTTGAAGATGAGATCTTTCGGGTTTGATTCTAGTAATCATTTGGGTATTTTAAACAAAGTTTGAGTTGTTTGTTAGTCTTTAATCACCACTTAATCCATCATCTTCGTAAGTTCATCTTTTTTAAAATTTTCTTGTACTTCCTTTATCGTCATCATGTCAATAAACTAGTTGTACAACTTGTTTTGTAAAATCAAAGATTTAAGTTTTACAAAACCCTCCTAAGGGTTTACATATGGATCAAAAATTTTAAAAAGAAATAAGGGGAAAGAGTATTTGTGTTGTTGTGGTTATTTTGTCAAAAAAAAATATTTTTCCAAAGTGCTTATTGCTTATTTTTTTTTGGCTTATTAATAAGCTTGAATTGCTTATTTGGGTATATATATGGTTCACCCAAAGGAACAACCATACAGGTATAGTAGAACTTCATACTTTCCAATTTTGTCTGTATATTTTACTAGCAGAAGAATGGCCGAGTAGCGTTTAGGTGATAGAAGATATATGGGGGTAGAGGGCGGGGGATGAGGAGAGCTGTAGGACGCGCTACGCGCGAGCACTAAGAGGAAAGTGGGGCCCAGAGGGGGAGTGTGTGGAGGTGAGGAGTTGGTGTGATGTATGTCATATGTGTCTGTGTGATGTTGTGGGTTAGCTTAATTCGGCGCTAGTTTGGCGCGAGGGGTGTTACTCAGGTGCCGCGGATAGCCGTTGTTAGGGGGCACGACCTTTTCTCTTGCAGCGTCACTCACTATCTGAAAGCGAGTCATGTAATCTAAGAGTAATGGATGATATTATCTACACTATCAATACCCACTCAATCTTCATAGCATAAGTCATGCGTGTTTTGCTCTGCTCCTTGCAACTACATTATGGCGAGTCTCTCTCTCTACATCTCTTAGTTAGTGGAGCGACTTATTTCTGTTTCGGGCTTTAACGTTTACGCTTATTAGGCCCTTAAAAAGCCCACTATAGGATTAGCGACGTAACTTGAGTATTTCACACTAGTCTTCAGTAAGGGCTTTGATTGCTTTGGATTTTTAGCTCGCACACTCATATGTTAGGCACAGCACTATTAACACACTATAATATATATTATTATACTACTTATGTAACCTATTCCTTATTTAAACGTATTTTGAGAACTAATACACAGAACGATTAACGCAGTAGGAGAGAAAGATAAGATAGGAGAAGAAATCTCTATCTTATTATTAGTATATAACAGTAAGAGAGATGAGGCGTGATAGGTTCCAAAAAAATATGAAATATATCACTTAGTAAAACGTGTGTGGTATTATACGGATAAACGTGTTGAAGATAGACCTTGAGTAGAAAATGAATATGTGGTCAACACGGAACAGTGGTCATGTAAGAGGGTGAGGGCCGAGATAATAGTTATTATGAAAAAAGTAGCCTATAACGTACATGAATTAGTCTATTGGACAACACGCACTTATTTTCTGCAAAAGGGTTACCATACCAAAGAAGGTTACTAAGCTCGATTTACGACAAACAAGCCGCCTAAGGTTTATTACAAAGCCGAGTGTATCACATTAATAGATTCACTTCGGTTGCCTAAACAGTCTAAGAGACACGAATTAGGAACGATCATGAGAGCGTACGGCAACTCGAACTGATGCGTGAAAGAATACAACGACGAAACATGAAGACACACGAGCACTTGTGAACAAGAAAGGTGTAACATGAGCGTAGTTTATGGCGTTACATAGAAACTACGCGATAAAAAATAGTACACCGTGTCGGGACAGGGAGATAGCTGCGGGGTAAGATAACAGTTGAAAAGAGATTGGCGGGGGGAGGTGAACTATTTATCACAAAACAAGCACATTAACCTAGCGTGAACACTAAATGTACAGAGTGTGAAGGGTGCTCACCTGTAAAACAAGGGGAAGCGATTCATAGAAAGCGGTGAACAAGAGAAGTAACTTCTGTCACTACGTTAGAACCCTTAGTCATCGGGACAAATCTCGACACAAAACAAGGTGACAGATCAACAGTGAACTTTTACTTTATGAGATAAAATAACATACATTTATTAGAGGACACGGAAGGAAAAACATGATAAGATACATAGAGAATCAAGAACGAAACAAGACGATATTTATAGATAGAGCCGGTTGAATTAGCAGTATTGGACATGGCGTACAATAACGACACACAAAGTGAGACAGAAAACAAATAAATATGATACAATCACCAACACGCGATACGACCGACTATAGCGAGTACGGAAAAAGTACAGATAATTTATTATCGGAGAATACAAAGTACCTAGAAAGAACACGTTGTGTTGAATATTTATTGCGAGCGGACTACTCTCTAGCGCGTTGGGTTGACATACACTCAGGCTGAGACAAAAATGGTACAAAGCTCTCAATGTGAGTTACACACACTCACTACGAAGAGCCGTAACACGCAAGAAGACTTGACAGAAGTAAATTTATATTTTAACAATCATCGGAAAATTAAGCACATCACTTAACAGGTATGAATATATAAATTCCTTAATGCATTTTATGTTCAAGATGAATTTTTTCAAACTACTTACAAATTTCTGTTTGCATACATAAATGGATCACAAACGATTTGTTATGAAACTTGACGCAAGAGCAACTTTGAGAGAGATCTTATCACAGCGCAAAGACAAACGTTAGTTACATCTTCAAATAAATATAGATATAGAGCGATCACACACAAATTTTCCACTCTTTATACGCTGTCATCCGATAATTGAGTGGGATTAGGGAGGTATTGTAGTAAGGAGAAGAGTGGAGAGAGTGCTATACTGATGCTAGAATATCGTGTCACCTATGTTCTATTTTTTTTTCCTATGGAGAAGGAAAGAGGGAGTTAGAGAGGGAGGATATATAGGAGGGAGAGAGAGATCGAGGAGGGGGAGGGGAGGGCCTAAAAGAGACGGACCCACAGGAAAAGGAGTCATAAGGAACGCGAAGGCGCACAACGTGGACCTGGTGGAGACGCGCAGAACAAGCGACAAGAAGGCATCGCTGACCTGTGTCACAACCCCTGATACGAAGCATCCATAGCGGGGCGTCACCTCCAGAGACACATAAGATAAAAGATAGGTTCCTAACACACGTATACCCAGCGACACATCAAAGTACAACCAGAGTGAGCGCCGCACCAAAAAGGTGCTACTTGCGACAGTTCTGCCACAATGAAAGAGAACAGGGTACTATGATCTCACCAACACAATTAGAGGATAGTACGTCAGGTGCGGATTAGTGGAGGAAAAAAAACCAGAGGGGGCTATGAGGAAGTGGAAGTGAGGGTAGTAAACTCAGAGCGGAGAGGAGGTGAGAGTAGAGAAACAGACCAGAAAAGAGATTATAATGCGGAAGGTTCTCCGAGGGGAAGAGGCAAGAGGGGCAGAAGATTCAAAGGGGAAGAGTAGGGAAGGGGGAGAAAAAGAGGGTGGGCAACAAAAGGGGGAGCGGACGGTGAGAGACGAGAAGATGGGAGAGAGAGAGAAGGAGAGGGAGAGAGGGCGAGGGAGATAGGAAGAGAGAGGGGCAAGGGGGGAAGAGGGAGGTCCTTTTACACTTATTCTTTTCTGTCTAAAATCAGTCCACACATTTCCCACAATCCTTTGATCATTTAATCATAAAGCTTTGTTTTCAAGTGATCCAAGCTTAGATCTTCAAGTGCAAGAGAAGAATACCTCTTACTATCAAGTATAGAAGTATTATAGATTAGTGTGTGTCCTTGCAACCTGTGTTCAATTTGTATCATAGTCTTGTAAAATCATTTGTTGTATATTGTAGAAGGTGTGTAATCGTAGGTGTGTATATTAGGTATACTAGTGTGGTGATCATTGTAAGTATATTTAGGAATCGGGATGAGGTGCTGAGAAAGTAGTGTTAAATTGGTTTGATCAAGGTAGATGATTTTTAGTTGGTAGTGAAGGTGTGAATTGAAGTAAAATAAATAGTAATGAAATGACCGCTCCGTCATATCCGTAGACTCCCGAGAAGAGCCTATCTCCTCCCCCTTTATTATTAATGTCCTAGGTCCCGCATGATCCCCGTAAGATACTACAATATGATCGAACATTCTCTTCTAATTAACACTCACTTCAACGCCACTCTGAACATACGCACGAGTATACACGCCATCCGGTGAAAGCATATGATTAGTACGGTATTCCCCCCCCTCCATTCCCTCACCCCTACTAGATCCCCCCCCTCTCCCTTCTAATTCATTCCCCCCCATAGAGAGGCTCTTTCCCCACCCCGTCCCCTTCCCCCCACCCCCCCCCCCCCTATTCCCCCCCCCCCTCTCCCACATCCCCTCCCCATCCCCCCCCCCTTCCCCCTTTCCTCCATCCTAGCGATACGCCCCCCCCTCCTAGTATACGACAACAATCATAGTTTGTCCCCCTCGAAGTGCATTCTTCCCCCCCCCTTTCCGCCTTTTATTTGACCGGCTAAAATTAAATAGACGGACACGAACACACCTCCGTCCGTGTCCGTCCGGTTCGTTTACAGCCCTACTTGTTGACATAGTGAAGAAAACTCTCAAGTCTGGTGCTCGGGGAGTAGAGTAGGGCGAAGAGGTGTTTCGTAACCGAACCACTATAAATCCTTGTGTTGTGGTTTGATCTTTCTATCTCTTATCTCTTGTTTTGTATATTTATTTCATATCTTGTCATTACTTATTTATTTGATAAATTGTTCATATTGTGCACATTGTGAATTCACATAAAGTCGAATCTAAGTTTTTATAAACAAAATATTCACTAAATTAAAAAGCGGTAAAACTATTCAACCCCTTTCTAGTTTTTCATAATTGGTATCAGAGCTATGTTAAACAAGATTTTTAAAATAAATTGTATTTTAAAACTTGAATTGATCTATGGAATCGGAAAAATATTTAGAAGGGCAATCTATGCAAAGACCACCATTATTTGAAAGTGATGAATTTATTTATTAAAAAAAATAGATTCGAAACTTATGTGAAATCAAAAGATCTAGATCTTTGGCATGTTATTACCTATGGTGATTTTCCTCCTAATAATCCCGAAACTAAAAAGGATGCAATTGTACCATTTGATAAACAAAATGATGATCTTAAAAAGAAACTTGCTAAAAATAATGAGGCTAAAATGGTAATTTATAATGCTTTGCCACGCAAAGAATACGAAAGAATTTTTATGTGTAAAACCGCAAAAAAAATCTGGGATACTTTGTTAATCACTCACCAAAGTAATAGCCAAGTCAAAGATAACAAAATAGATCTTCTTGTTCAACAATATGAACAACTTACGATTCCGAAAGAAGAATCAATAGATAATGCTTTTGCTAGATTTAACACTATTATTACTAGTCTAAAAGCACTTGATGAAGGTTTTTCTAGTAAGAACTATGTTAAGAAATTTCTTAAGGCACTTCATTCTAAATGGCACGTAAAGGTTACGGCTATTGAAGAGTCAAAATATTTGACATCATTATCACTTGACGAACTTATTGGAAACTTAAAAGTTTATGAAGTAATAATTAAGAAAGATTACGAAATAGTCAAAGACAAAAGAGAACAAAGTAGATCTCTTGCGTTGAAGGCTAAAAGGAATCTAGTAATGATGATAGCTCAACCTCCGAAAGTGAAGACGAAGAATAAGCCATGGCCGTAAAAGAATTCAATAAATTCTTCAAAAGACGAGGAAGATTTGTAAGACAACCACGAGATGAAAGAAAGTCATTGCAAAGAAGTAGAGACGACAAAAATAGTAAAAGTGAAAGAAAATGCTTTAGATGTGGAGACTCAAATCATCTCATCGAAGAATGTCCAAAGTAGAAACAACATTCAAAGAGCTTTCATTGGAGGAGCGTGGAGTGATAGTGGCTAAGATGAGGAAGAAAAGAATAAAGATAAAACTTGTCTCGTAGCTCAAGCGTCTAACGAGATATGCTTAGGAATTAATTTGGAGCCCGGCGAATGGATTAAAAATAGCGGATGCTCAAAACACATGACGGTGAACTGAAAGCTATTTTCTACATATCAAGCATACAACGGAGGTAATGTTATCATTGGAAGTAATTTGCGTGGTAACATCATAGGCAAATGTATGATTTCTCATGACTCCCTAATTATTAAAAATCTTAAACACGTAGATAATCTAAAATTCAACTTGCTTAGTATTGGACAAATATGTGATAATAAGTGTAAAGTAATATTTATCGAACACGATAGCGAAATAATCAAAGACGAAAAAGTCATACGTAGAGGAATTAGATAAAGGGGTTTATATGTGATGAAACTGGGAAATAAACCGGAAGATACAATATGTCTTACAACCTTAGATGAAAACTCTACCTTATGGCATAGGAGATTAGGTCACGCAAATATGCAATTAATTCAATCTCTAGCATCTAAGGAATTGGTTAGATATCTACCTAAGCTTAAATTTGACCGACATTTTTGTGATGCTTGCAAAATTCGATAGTATCAATTAGGAAATAAAACCGAAGCTTTCGAAGAATTCAAAATATTTAGTAAAATGATTCAAAATAAATTAGGATGTTCCATAGTATCAATTAGAACGGATCATGGTCGGGAATTTGATAATGAAGTACAATTCGGAAACTATTGTGAGTTAAATGGGATTTCTCACAATTTCTCCGCTCCTCGTACTCCACAATCAAATGGGGTAGTAGAAAGAAAGAATCGCACTCTACAAGAAATGAGTAGGACTATGTTAAATGAACAATCCATTCCACAAAAATTTTGGTGTAACGCGGTCGATACATCAACCTATATAATCAATAGGATTTCCATTAGACATATTTTAGGAAAAACCCCATACGAGTTGTTAAGAGGTAGAAAACCAAACCTTAATTATTTCAAAGTATTTGGAAGCAAATGCTTCATTCTTAATACAAAAGATTACCTCACCAAGTTCGACCCAAAGTCTTACGAAGGTGTCTTCCTAGGATATTCGCAAAATAGTAAAGCTTACATAATTCTTAACAAACAAACAATGAAAGTCGAAGAATCCTTAAATGTGACATTCGATGAAACTCCTCCTCTGCCTAAAACATCACCATTGGAGGATGATGATTTAGTCGAAGAAGAAGCTATTGAGGTTAATAAAACAAGACCCTTAGGCAATGATCTCAAAGATAAGTCTTTAGAAAACAATGAAATCATAAACATTAAGGAATCTAAAAGTCATCCACTAGATAATGTTATTGGTAATTTAAATCAAAGAACTCTTAGATCACAAGCTCAAGACAAGAGTAATTTCTTTTGTTTTCTTTCAACAATAGAACCTAAAAATATAAATAAAGCTTTAAAAGATAAAAGTTGGGTAATGGCCATGCAAAAAAAATTAAACCAGTTTATATCAAATGATGTTTGGGAATTAGTCCCTAATCCTATGGATATGACCATTATTAGAACTAAATGGGTATATAGAAATAAGCTCGACGAAAATGGAGTTGTAACTAGAAATAAAGCTAGGTTAGTTGCCCAAGGGTATAATCAACAAGAAATAATTGATTATGATGAAACTTATGCACCCGTAGCTAGATTAGAATCCATAAGAATATTATTAGCTTATGCATGCTCTCTAGACTTCAAATTATTTCAAATGGATGTAAAGAGTGCATTCCTTAACGGTTTTATCAATGAGGAGGTTTACGTGGTACAACCTTCGAGATTTATTGACTTCGCAAAACCTAATCATGTTTATAGACTCAAAAAAGCGCTTTACAGACTTAAACAAGCTCCTAAAGCTTGGTACGATCGATTGAAAGCTTTTCTTATTAAATATGATTACCCCATGGGAATGGTAGATAACACACTATTTACTAAAAAGAAAAACTCCAATCTCATTATTGTCTAAATATATGTTGACGACATTATATTCGGCTCAACTTGTCAAGAATTATGTGATGATTTTGCCAAGATCATACACGATGAGTTTGAAAAGATTATGATGGAGGAACTAAATGTTTTCTTAGGTTTACAAATAAAACAATTAAAAGATGGTATATTCTTTAATCAATCAAAATATATAAAAGAAATGCTTAAGAAATTTGGATTAGAAGACTCTAAGCCAATGAAAACTCCTATGTCTAAGAAATTTAGATAATACCAAATATAGAGGTATGATAGGAAGTTTACTATACTTAACGGCAAGTAGGCCCAATATCATGTTTAGTGTTTGTCTTTGTGCACGCTTCCAAGAGGATTCCAAAACCTCTCACATTGAAGTAGTTAAACATATCTTTTGATACGTTAAAGGCACTACACACTTAGGATTATGGTATCGTAAGGGGTCCGGCATAGAAACTATAGTATATTATGACTCTGATCATGTGGGAGATTACGTGGACCAAAAAAGCACTAGTGGTATTTACATGTTTATGGGATGTTGTTTAACATCTTGGTTTTCGAAGAAGCAAACCGCTCTTGCTATTTCCAAAACCGAAGCCGAATATGTAAGCGCCGAAAAGGCATGTCAACAAGCACTATGGATGAAACAAGCTCTCGTAGATTATGGCACTAGGTTATATGACATTCCTATAAAGTGTGATAACAAAGGAGCTATAGACTTAAGCAAAAATCCTGTATAACACTCTCGTACAAAACACATTGAGATTCGCCACCATTTCCTTCGTGACAATGTTAAAAAAGAAAATATTTCCATATAAAAGGTCTCATCGGAAGATAACATTGTCGACATTCTAACTAAACCCCTTAAACGTGAGCCTTTTAATTACCTACGTCTAAGTCTAGGAATGATGGAACACATTGAATAAATACTTATTAAGTATCCACATCACTATCAAAGTTATTTGGAACTTAAACAACCAAAAAGTAAACAAGAACATTGATCTACATACCAAAATCGAAAAATTACGAAAATAAAATCGTCAGATGGCGGCCCCCTTAATTCTTAAAGGGCGCCCCCTTAGTGATAAGGGGGCCGACCATACACATAAGGGGACCGGCCATTTGACAGCTCGTAATTTTTTTATTTTTCTTTTTAAATCCGAGTCTAGGATTCTATTTTGCACAAAATCAAAGATTGGGAATTTCTCAAAAATTAATCTTTATACAAAATTACGTATTAGTTACCTCGATTTTTGCCAAGGCTTAAACTTAATATATGTATATATAAGTCCCAATCTATTTCTCAAAACCCGTCTAACGACTAGGAGTTCATGAAAATCTACTTTCATACATTATTGATATATGCTAAAAACATCTTCCATTCATGCATAATGATCTCACACTTGTTGCCGGAATATATAATCCAATATATATTTTTCGACACTCTTGATTGAGCAAAATTAAATCAAGGAGCTCTTGGATTATTTCTTAGGTTTTTCTTGTCTTAGAGTCGAAATAATCCATCACTACACACATTTGTCGCTTATAGGGCACACACTATGTTTATAGAGATACAAACACAAGTCCTAATAGATGTGTTTACGACCTACTTTCTTGTTTAATTAGGAGCATTACAACTATTTGCTAATACTTTAATTAATACGCTCTTCATTATGGTTTTTTATTTGTCTCCTTGCATGCTTATTCATATATACTTGTTTGCTAAATGTTATGTGAATTAGCCTTGATTGCTATTAGGATTTTGCATGTTTATACTCTTGCTTTCTAAATGTTATAATCTTGATTACCATAAAAATTAGAACTTGCTGCAAATTGATCATCAAAACAAAACTTTTCTTACAAAATTTTAGCAAAAATAAAATTTTTGACCGTTTGAAAAGTATCATATGGGAGGCCCCCTTAACTCATAAGGGCAGCCCCCTTATCATTAAGGGGGCCGTCACCATAGATAAGGGGGCCGACCACCTAGATCACAGGTTTTACTGTTTCTTTCTGGTTTTTGACTCTCTTTTGTCTAGACTCAGCTATAATTTCCCAAAACAAACCAACATTTCTTGGCTTTGTTTTCTAACAATGTTCATCCATCCTTAACTAGACTTTCGTCCTAGTATAAATCAACCTACACCCTTATCTTTTTCATCACAACTCATCTCATCTTCTCCAATGACATCTCCTCACAAACCCATGTCCAAACCTTTAATGGTGGCCAAAATGTTCATAAGACCCGTATAGAGAAAGAAGTTGAAATATTGTAACACATCCAATGAGGTTGATGTTAACTTGCCTACACCAATGCCCAAAGTACAATCTCATCTCTAAGAACCATCACAAGAAAACCCTCCTACTACTCACTCAAACCATGATTCATTAAAATCTCACTCACTTCCAGTTGGTGATTCTTGTGACACTAATGTTGGACAAGCTCTTATTCCACCACAAAGTGCCAATCAAACTCGACTCACACAAGCCTTATTTCCTTACTTACTCATCAATCCACATATGGCTAGTGTGCTTCATGCTCAAATTCCACCCTCACCTCAAGGTGACAACTAAACTAAACCTCCACTACCTCCATCTCTAAGTAGAGAAATGCTCATTGATGACATTAATCAACTCTAAGATTTGTCAAACCTTCTAGCCATGCACATTTCCCAATGCAACACTCCCTCATCACCATATTCTCCAAACTTGCCTCATACCCTCAACTTAAACCAAGTTGAACAACATGTTGGATATTGTCCTTGTTGCATCTTTAACCACAAAAAATTCCTAACCTTGAGTGAAGATCTCAATTAGATTGAATTTCTTCTTACTCGTCCACAACCACCACTTGAAGTCCAACGAGACTACCCTCCAACAACTGCCTCCGCTCCAAACTCTCCACCAACAACCAACTAAGCATGTTATATGCTTACTTTTTCTCGCTTACAAATAAATGTCCAACTGATGACATCAAATAACATCTATTTTATAGCATCATTAATCCTATGTAATTAACCTATTTTGTATAATTATTGCAAAGAATTGTTACTTAATCGTTTATATTTGAGAATTGCAGTAATTATGGAGTACTTGGTGAAGTTATGCTAAAAGGCACGCATTTTGGAGCATAAAAGAAGAGTTCGAGAAAGTCTACTGATCCGACAGTAAATACGCTGTATTATTCTAGACCTAAACGATGTATCCAAGACTTTGATAAATCAAAAGACCATTGCCCGACTTTGAAGAATACGCCGTATCTACATCAACGATATGCCGTATATAATACTTTGGTCAACGAAGAAGAATCAACCGGTTTTACCTCAATATTCCGTATCTATCAAGAAGATACGGCGTATCCGTGCCTACACTTCATAAATAACCATGAAGGATTGAAGACCCAATACGCCGTATCCAGGAGACATCAATACGCCGTATTCACAATATAGTAATAAAATATTCTGGAAGGTATCAAACGTGGTCCTTACTCCAAGAAAAGCCCAATACGCCGTATCCCACATCGCCCGATACGGCGTATCGAACCGACTACCAAACTCTATATATATACGACCCTAAACTCAGTTTTAGGTATGCAAGTGAATCCCTAAACCACCAAGTCGACCAAGAGACGAATAAAGGAGCCTAGAAGGTCAGAAAAGAGCATCAAGATCATAGGAAAACTCTTGTAATCTTTGCGCAACCGAATACGCGTTCGATTAAGGTTTCTTTATTTTAATCGTTCATATATCAAACCGTGTGTATTTTTACAATGACTATAGGTATCAGCCATGTTTATAAAGATCTAATGTTTGGTTTGTTTATCTTGATTGCTTAATTTATCATTGATTGTTGTTTATGTTTATCAATTTATATTCGTTTACGTGCTTAAGTATGCGACCTATCATTCAACTGGGTCTAGTCCTACATATTTAATGCGCTGCAACTTCGGTGTTGTTTGGGCGTAGGCTAAGAGTCCTAGATAGCTCTCTATATTGCAATTTATATATCTAGAATCATAGGATCACAATTATTGACCTATCTTCGCCCTTTTATTGTGAGCTTAGTTGAGCCATAAGGTGACCTTGGTACCAACGAGTACGTTTTAATCAATTGGTAATGACTCAGACAGTAGACTACTCGTATATAAATCGCCATTAAGCAGTAAGTGGGTAAAGTCTCGATAAGCTAGGGTTTAGTAAGAGCACCATTACTTAGATTCTAAGATATATTATAATCAACATAAGGATGCTTTATGCGGATGCGTCTAATTGTGATAGAATTAGCGTGTCTAGGTCTTAGGAAGAAGTACCGCCTAAGTCTAGGAATGATATGCCCATTCGAGATAAGACAAGCATTGCACTAATAAAAAAACCTGCATTTTATCGGATTATTCATGGTTGAAACGTTTCCCTTACATTAGTTCTTGACCGCTTCTCTATTGTTTGTTTGTCTTCTTGTGTGTGTTTATTGCTTTACTTGTCATCAAAACCTTAGGTTAGATAACTAAACCTCGTGCCAGTCTCTCAGGCTGAAACCTCCATTTGTCCTTAGTTTAGGTTTAACTTAGGTTTAGCATAAATTAGATTAATTTAGTACTAACATAGATAACTAAAATACTAATAGAATTAGGAATTAACGCTCTCGCTCTCAGTGATCGACACCCTACTTACCACGAAACTTCATCTGACCGGGTACACTGCCCATTAAAGTGTTGTTTTTGGTTTAGTCGGCAAAATATAAATTTAAAACTTGAATCAATAAAATACACACCACACAACGACACATCAAGTTTTTAGCGCCGTTGCCGGAGAGTGAAGTTGTTTAATTCTTATTTGTTAGTGTTTTAGTTTAGTTTAGATTTTGTTTAGATTAATTTGCATATTTGTGTGTTTGTTTTGTGTGTTTGTTTTGCTGTATTGATTTCTACAATGTATATAGCATATGTGTGTTTGTGTGCATTATTAATTGTTTGCTGTAACTTCTGAGTTGAATTACTCAATACCGGGTATTTCAATTTATGGATACGGCGTACCAATTTTTTTTTTCAAACCAATACAGCGTATTCGACTCTATCATCAATACGGCGTATTCAGTTTACTGAATACGACGTATTAAGCTATTTGACAGTTTTCTTTCCTAGCGAATTTATTACAGGTTAAAATGGACGACCCCAACATTACTATGGAGGAGTATATCAGGCTTGAGGAAGAAAAAGCTCGTAGGCGTGGTAAGGTGTATAACTGGGAAACTGCTACGTATGGTAAGATCTAGGATAATGAAGACGTTCACGACCTCAGATCTGTTGAAACTGAATTCCTAGCTATAGTCTTTAATGACACATTAACATCTGAAGCAGCACTCTCGTGTGAGCCTACGGTAAGTTCTCTGAACAACGATGAAATCGACTTTAGAATATCGTTTGACGAATCCGACAATGAAGATTGCACGGTAATTTTTGACAAAAAATCATTTTCCTATAAAATAATTTATGTCAACGGTTTAAAAACGGATTTGGAAAATGATAATGATAAAGTCGATATGCCTTGTTTTCTATCACTCGAGCCTACGGTCAGTTATTTTGATGATTTAGACTTCTTTAAAGATTATGAGAACAAATTCCCAGCCATTGTTTACAATGATGCTCTTACGTCTAAATTAGATTTCTTAACTGAACCTTCTGTGAGTCCTCAACATATCGATGAATTTGATTTAAAAGATGAAACATCATTGTCCGAATGTGACGAAGAGGAACACAATATTTTATACTTTAATGATCTATTTTCTTTTAACGTAATTTATCCCAATGATTCAAAATCGAACAAGGACAATGACAATAAGGATATATCTGTCATACCATTACCTAATGTAATAAATAACGATGATGGGGCCTATGCACAAAGGTCAACTAAGCTTTTGGAAACAAGTCATGATACATCTAATAAATTTTTTAAAACTGAAACTTTTATCAAGGAATTAAATTTTAATATCATGACTTGGAATCATCTTAACAAAGGGATGTTATTCGTTTTCCTAATCAAGAATTTTTATGTGCCGTTTGGCATCCCGTTCGACCCCAAATTGTTTTATAAGGATGGGATTAAATTGGGGCAAGTCTAACTTAAAGACTTTTTTGTAAATAAAAGTGCTTGCCGAGAGACAACTCGGAATGTATTTTCAATTTTTATCGAGTCTGTCTTCCCAGATTTTCTATACGGCGTATCCAAACCTCATGGATATGGCGTATTGACCTTCTAGACATTATCTAGTCTTTATTTTCAGCAAAGTCTATACGACATATTCATTAAATGAATACAGCGTATACATGTATCAATACGACATATCCTGGGGAATGGATACGGCGTATCGACTTCCTGTACAGTTTTAAAAATTTATTTCGAGTCTAACCAAACGAATACACGGAGATATAATTGTATTTGTTTTCTGAGAATTTACACAGGACCTCAAGGGAAAAGAAATCGACTAATATTGGTGGAGAATTTACAAATCTGGAGATCTTAAAGTGTTGGAGTCTTGAAACCTCAAGACTGCTATTCAACACACAATCTTGCTCATAAACGTAAAATGAAGAATCTAGCGAGCAAATATCAGGGGAGTTTCTCATTCTAATTCTTTTTAATTCCCGTATTTTTAATGTTTTATCTATATATAGACGTTGTATAATTCAAGTGGGGGGGGGGGTGGAATTAGAATGTTTACTTGTCCTAATTTTCACACTAAAATGCTTAAATTATGCTCAAATTTTAATTTTTTTTCAAGCATACTTTTGTGAAATTACTTGATACATAACCCGCACACAATAACCCTTGTTAGATATTATGAGGATTTAGCCTATCCGTTTCCAAATGTTTACCTAAATTCTACAAAATATGAGTGTGTCAGTGATGTAGTAGACTTTAGAACTTGGCTTGGTATATCACCCGAGACCACAATAATGAGTTTATGGATTTAATTAGAGTAACTTGTTTAAATTGGTAAATTTTAGAATTACACCCAAATCGCCTTTACATGTTGTTTATTTACTAACTACATCGGTTAGTTAACCTCCAGTTTAAACCCTTTTCCACTCTCATCTTTAGAGTGAAGATCCACTAGAACAACCCGTAGAGCCAATCCTTTAGGAATTACACAACTATTTGTTTCGTTACACCCTTACACCTTAACCTACCTTGTTAGATTAAGCTTTAATTTACAGTTTCTAGTTGCTTAAAGTGTAAAGTTTGTATTTCTTGAGTCTTGTGTCATTTTCTATTATTGGTGCGGTTGGAAATTTGCATATTGCAAATGGGAATGTATATTAGTAGTCGAAACTCATGTGATTTTACTACCGTCACAATTAATGGTGAATCCGAAGAACGAAGAACTAATAAAAAAATTATCCAGAATTATTATGATCGTGAAGATGGTGAAACTACGTCGAGATTTGAAGTTTAGTTAGCAAAAAAAATTGAAAAAAATGAGAAAAATACAAAAAGAGAAAGAATGTTTGAAGATAATCGTTTCACAACTACCAAAGGAATTAAACGAATGATCGATTATTCGTTGATACGCAACAAAAAAATCAATGATGTAGAGTATTGTACAAAATGGAAGATATCGCCACTTGCCTTGTAGAGTATGTAAAGTTTTGGGATGATTAGGAAGTTGACCATTACGGGAACGCCAACTTAGGTTGTTGTTTTTTTATCAATGATCAAGATGTTGTAAATAGTTGTGTCTTAATCATGGTAACGGTCAGGGAAAAAAGTGTCTAGCAACTTGTATCTTAAGTCTTAATCTATTTGTTTCTTGATTTTTATTTAAAAACAATTTACTTCCCTCTCACCTAATGATTAGCCGTTGGTTTTACGAGAATGAGGATGTGATCGAGCGTGCATGTCTATTCTGTTGTTACGGCCATGTATGCATGTCTCAGCTGACTCGTTGGTTTACGACTTTTGGTGAAAGTTAGAAGGTTCCTACCCTATATCATTCTTCATCCTAACCGTTGGTTAAATTCGAATGAGGATGTGATCGAACACACATGTCTATTCCGTTGTTACGGCCATGTATGTGTGCTTCAGCTGCCTTGTTGGAGTGGTACTTTTGGTGAAAGATTGTAGAATGATCAACCGTAAGCCTTTCCATACAAAAACCCATATTTACCTTTATAAACTTGTTACTCCTTGGCTTTAGTGGTGGAGATGTGTATCCTTGTTAAGCTTATGATAGAATACTCGTCATGACCGAGCAATTGAGCCAATTAGTTACATGTTACCACATAGATTAGTTGAGTGATTTTAGTGTTTTCGTCTTCCTATTTCGTGAGGTGTTTGGTTGTGTACTTGTAATAGATCGAATAGATGCTTTAACGCAAAATATCCTTAGGGATACATTTTTATAAACTTCTAACGGCTATTGAGGACAAGTAGGATTCAAGTAGGGAGATATTGGATGACATCAAATAACGTCTATTTTATAGCATCATTTATCCCATGTAATTAACCTATTTTGTATAATTATTGAAAAGAATTGTTACTTAATCATTTGTATTTGAGAATTACAATAATTATGGAGTACTTGGTGAAGTTATGCTAAAAGGCACGCATTTTAGAGCATAAACGAAGAGTTTGACAAAGTCTACTGATCCGACAGTAAATACGTTGTATTATTCTAGACCTATACGATGTACCTAAGACTTTGACAAATCAAAAGACCATTGCCTGAGTTTAAAGAATACGTCGTATCCACATCAACGATATGCCGTATATAATACTTTGGTCAATGAAGAAGAATCAACTGGTTTTACCTCAATATGCCGTATCCATCAAGAAGATACGGCGTATCCGTGCCTACACTTCACAAATAACCACGAAGGATTGCAGACCCAATACGCCGTATCCAGGAGACATCAATACGCCGTATTCACAATATAGTAATAAAATATTCTGGAAGATATCAGACATGGTCCTAACTCTAAGAAAAGCCTAATACGCTGTATCCCACATCGCCCGATACGGCGTATCAGACTGACTACCAGACTTTATATATAGACGACCCTAAACTCAGTTTTAGGTATGCAAGTGAATCCCTAAACCACCAAGTCGACCAAGAGACGAATAAAGGAGCCTAGAAGGTCAGAAAAGAGCCTCAAGATCATAGGAAAACTCTTGTAATCTTCGCGCAACCGAATACGCGTTCGATTAAGGTTTCTTTATTTTAATCATTCATATATCAAATCGTGTGTATTTTTACAATGACTATAGACTGATACCTTTAGGTATCAACCATGTTTATGAAGATCTAATGTTTGGTTTGTTTATCTTTATTGCTTAATTTATCGTTGATTGTTGTTTATGTTTATCAATTTATATTCGTTTACGTGCTTAAGTATGCGACCTATCATTCAACTGGGTCTAGTCCTACATATTTAATGCGCTGCAACTTCGGTGTTGTTTGGGCGTAGGCTAAGAGTCCAGGATAGCTCTCCATATTGCAATTTATATATCTAGAATCATAGGATCACAAATATTGACCTATCTTCGCCCTTTGATTATGAGCTTAGTTGAGCCATAAGGTGACCTTGGTACCAACGAGTACGTTCTAATCAATTGGTATGGACTCGGACAGTGGACTACTCGTATATAAATCGTCGTTAAGCAGTAAGTGGGTAAAGTCTCGATAAGCTAGGGTTTAGTAAGAGCACCATTACTTAGATCCTAAGATAGATTATAATCAACATAAGGATGCTTTATGCGGATGCGTCTAATTGTGACATAATTAGCGTGTCTAGGTCTTAGGAAGAAGTACCGCCTAAGTCTAGGAATGATATGCCCCTTCGAGATAAGACAATCATTGCACTAATAATCAAACCTGCATTTTATCGGATTATTCATGGTTGATACATTTTCCTTACATTAGTTCTCGATCACTTCTCTATCGTTTGTTTGTCTTCTTGTGTGTGTTTATTGCTTTACTTGTCATCAAAACCTTAGGTTAGATAACTAAACCTCGTGCCAGTCTCTCAGGCTGAAACCCTCCTTTGTCCTTAGTTTAGGTTTAACTTAGGTTTAGCATAAATTAGATTAATTTAGTACTAACATAGATTACTAAAATACTGATAGAATTAGAAATTAACGCTCTCGCTCTCAGTGATCGACACCTTACTTACCATGAAACTTCATCTGACCGAGTACACTGCCCGTTAAAGTGTTGTTTTTAGGTATAGTCGGCATAAATTAAATAGTAAAACTTGATACATAAAATAACACCTACACAACGACACATCACCAACCCACTCCTTTTGCAAGCAAGTTCAATGGTTTCTTATGGCAATCTAGGCAACTTAGGATCTTTGTAGTTTCTATGACATGAAGAATGTATTATTATGCTTCAAGCATAATATTTAGGTTTGATAAGTGAATGTTGAATGATTGTGTTTTATACACAATTTCTATGTTCAATGAATGATCTTTTGCTTAATTGCTCTTTTGAGTCTTTATATCTTGTATATTTGTGATGGTTGGTTTCCACAAATATGTTTGATTATTTTTCCTTTTCCTTTGCTACATGTTAGATACATTGGTGTTGTTCTTCTAACTTGTTTTTGTAACAAAGTTATCATAGCTTGATTCCTTGGTGCCCTCGAACGAGGGGGAGCACACATCAAGGGGGAGCGTTTATTCCGTCGATTCTATGCGTAATCATCGACGAAGCCTTTTTAATTCTACAAAAAAGAGGGAGAAATAGAAATAAAACTCACTAAATACTTGTTTAAAAATAATTTTGCTTTTAATGAGTTTAGATTTTGTAATAATAAAAAAAGAAGAGATTGTTGATAGAAATAATGACTAAAAACGTTATTAATATTTTTCGATCTCACTACGTTTTGATAATCACAAAATGTAAAAACGCTCAATGTAAAATTAAACGTAAACAAGTAATTAGTAGTAAATTTGCATTTCGAAAATTTAATCACTTAAAGGTATGAATAAATAAATGCTTAATGTATTTTATGATCAAAGGAATTTTTATTCAACTTCATATTTTTTATAAAATGTTACAAACATTTTTATAACTTTTACAAAACATTTTCTACATTTAAAAGAAATGTTTATTCAAAATAAATATTTTGAATTCAAATTTTCTACCTAAAAATGGCTAGAAATGTTCCAGAAAACACCTCCCCTAGAAAAGACAAAAAAAGGCCTGGGCGGCCCCCTTAAATACAAGGGCGGCCCCCTGAGTGATAAGGGGGCCGGCCATAGAGATAAAGGGGCCGGCCAGACAAAAATGCTCCCCAGCTTGCCTATAAATACTAGATTGTTCCCCACTGATTTTCTCACCTTTTGCACACTCATTCTTTCTGTTCTAAATCAGTTTATACTTTCCTTTCATTCCTTTGATCATTAAATCATAAGCTTTGTTTCTAAGTGATCCAAGCTTAGTTCCTCAAGTGCAAGAGTTTAATACTTCCTACCATCAAGTGAAGAAGTATTATAGTTTAGTGTGTTCGTGTAACATAGTTACAATTGTATTATATCTTGTAAATCACTTGTGTATATTGTGAAAGGTGTGTATAGTAGTTAGATTGTTGTGATCATAGGAAGGTTAGTTAGATCGTGGTGATCGTCAATAGTTTATATAGATCGGGGTGATCTTGTTTAGGAATGGCAATGGGGCGGGTTTGGGGCGGGGCGGCCACCATCTATCCCCAAACCCGATTAGCAAACCATGCCCCAAACCGCCCCGATCCCCAATGGGGATCTTATCGGGGCGCTCCATTGGGGCGAGATGCTCCCCCAAACCCGCTCTAATCCCCGTTGGGGATCTTATCGGGGCATCTTTACGAGTGCAATGCTCCACCAAATACACGTTGTTTTTCGTTTAGTATTATTTTTACGCCATATTTTTACAAATGTGGCTACATGCAATAATAAAAAGAATCATAACCCATTAATAATATATTAATTAGTAAAATTTATAAGTTCAATAATGATACCCACGTTAAAAAAAATCAAAACTTCTTTTAAAAACATTACACAAATAAGTTTTTTCTCATCACAACTTGCTATCTTGCAAAGATACAAAACTACAAAAATGATAATATAGGTTTTATTGCGTAACTACTAATATAAGAATATATGAATATAACAAATTTATATGTATATATAGTTTTAGGGCGAGGTGGGTTGGGGACGTTGTGCCCCGTCCCCGCCCTGAACCCAATAAAAATTCCCGTTAATGCCCTGAAACCCGCCCCGTAACCCGATAAGCATGCCCCGCCTCGCCCTAAAAACTTCAGGTTTCGGGTTTCCCCATTGGGTTCGGGTTTTTTTGCCATCCCTAATCTTGTTAGTGTCTAGGAGAAGTGTAGTGAAGTTGTGAAGTGAAGTGAAGTGTAGTGAAGTTGTGAAGTGAAGTAAAGTAGTGAAGTGTAGTGAAGTTGTTGGTGATGTTGTAGACTTTAGAACTTGGCTTAGTATATCTATTCGAGACCACAATAATGAGTATTATGGATTTAATTGGAGTAACTTGTTTAAATTGGTAAATCTTTAGATTACAACAAATCTGCCTAATACATGTTTTATTAACTAACTACACCGGTTAGTTAACTCCCGTAACCCTTCCAACTCTCATCTTTTAGAGTGATGATCCGACTAGAACAACCCATAAAGCCAACTTTAGGAATTTACAACCAACTATTTGTTTCGATACAAACACCCTCTACACCATACCCTACCATTTTAGATTAAAGTTTTAATTTACAGTTGCTATTTGCTTAGAAAGTGTAAAGTTTTGTATTATCCCCACTTGAGTTATTATTAGCAGTCAATCAACATTCAATATTTAAAGTCAAGTCTCATCAACATTATATTACATTCAAGTCAATAATCAAAGTTAAGTCCATTAATCAACCATGTTATTAGTTATTAATTTAAATTACCCAAGCCTATTGGTCAATTATTTTAGATAATGCTTCTTGTATCATATATATAGGAAATAGCTGTTATCAATGATAATCAAGAAATCAATAAGCCTTCCAACGCGGATTTTACCAATTCTAATATGGTAATCAGAGCCTCAAACACCCACCACAAAAAAAACCTAAAATTTTCTTTTTTGCATAGCCAATTCAATATTGCTTTTTGCCGCTTACTTTAATCTTTATTGCGAATATTTTATTTGCCTTGCATCACTTTATCCATTGTTTTCATTTGCTTGCTGCTGCTATTAAACGCTTGCTGCCATCAAACGCATAATTAATTTCTTGGGCCACTTTATTCGCATCTATATGAATATGATGATGTGTAGTGCAACCAATAATTCAACTCAGCCGTTGTATCCTTGTGTGTACTTGCCAAGCCATCAGCCACCGGTCCAACTTGTTAATTTTTCGGCTCAACAGTCACCTATACAGTATCATGGAGCACCTGCTATGTCTCCCGCTCCGGTTTCTCATGCTCCTGCTCTTCCATATGCATTTCATACCATGACTCTTCAAAATCCAAACTGGAATATGGACACGGGAGCATCATCTCATTTGGCGAACAATACAGGTATACCATACTTCTTTTAGTAATTCAAGCATTTAACCATCTGATATTTGTGGCACATGGCCACACTATGCCTTCACTCATAACCGACATACGTCTTGCATACATCTTCTAAGCCTCTTCACCTTAATCATATTCTTGTCACACCTCATATAATTAAAATTTTAATTTATGTTCGTCAATTTACTCGTGACAATGATGTTCCGTGAATTTTGGATGCTTATGGTTTTTCGTAAAAGATTACAGACCGGACGAACTTCTTCTTCGATGGATAGTACGGGAGACCTTTACCGGCTTACTCAACAACCTTTGTCTCAAACTCCTAGTTTGTTTTGCTTTCATTTAGTTCCACTACATGGCACAGACGCCTGGGTCATCCTGGAGACGATGTGCTTCGTCGTTTAGAGTCAAAAAATTTAATTTCATGTCGTAAATCAAAGTTGTCTGCTTTGTGTCATGCATGTCAATTAGGTAAACATGCTAAGCTTCCTTTTTATAATTCCGAGTCTTCTGTTAATTCTGTGTTTGAAATCATTCACTCGGATATATGGACATCACCAATTCCGAGTGAAAGTGGAATTAAATATTATGCTATATTCTTAGATCATTTTTCGCACTTTGTTTGGGTCTACCCTTTGCATAAAAAAAGCTATTTGTTAGATATATTGGTTGCATTTTGTGCTTATGTCAATAAACAATTTAATGTCGTACATCAAGGCTTTGCAGTGTGACCATGGTGGTGAATATGACAACACCCGTTTCCATGACCTTTTTCGCCAAAATGGCATACAATTTCGGTTTTCTTGCCCTCGTACTTCGCAACAGAATGGCAAATCCGAGCGTATGCTTCGCACCATTAATAACCTTATCCGTACATTACTCTTTCAAGCTCACATGCCTCCATCTTACTGGGTGGAAGCTCTTAATATGGCTGCTCACCTCTTAAATATATTACCTTCTACCGCCATTAATAATGAAATACCATTCATCAAACTCTATAACCAAACCCCCACATATGAACATTTGCGTGTCTTTGGATGTCTTTGTTATCCTCACGTTGATGTTTCACATAAACTAGAACCACGTTCCACACCTTGCATCTTTCTTGGTTACCCCGCCAATCATTGTGGTTATCGTGTCTCGATTTAGCCTCCAATAAAATTATTATTTCGAGACATATGCGGTTTGATGAAGACATTTTTCCATTAGGAAATGTTACGTCTTCTAATAAACCAACATATGATTTCCTTTTACCACCTATACAATCTAGAACCAATGTTCCCACAACCCCTCCAATTACGCCCCATCCTACAACCCCTCCAACTAGTCCACCACAACCCGATACCCCTCCATTTAATAACTCAACACCAATCTCACCACAACTCGATACCCCTCCATATCATAGCTCAACACCAATCCCAAATTTGGCCCAAACACAACCACATGCCCAAACGGTACATAGCCATACTCCCATTCCCATAAATAATTCATCACAAACCATGTCTACCCATCCTATGGTCACTCGCGCTAAAGCTGGCATTTTTAAACCGCTTGAACGCATGAATTGTCATGTTACCACCACTTCACCGCTTCCTCGCTCTCATGTGCATGCTCTTCGTGACCCTAACTGGAAAGAAGCTATGTTAGATGAATATAATGCTTTAATTACTAACGGAACGTGGGTTCTTATACCCCGTCCAGCTAACGTTAATGTGGTTCGTTCTATGTGGCTTTTCAAACATAAATTTAATGCAGATGGCTCGTTAAGTCGGTATAAAGCTCAACTTGTTGCTAATGTCACCAGTCAGCACAAGGAATGATTGTGTTGAGACATTCAGTTTGGTTGTTAATGCCAACTACCTATTCGAAAACAGTTTTAAGCCCTTGATGTGTCTCGGAGTGGCCTCTTCCAACAGCTGATGTGTAGAATGCTTTCTTCACTGTCATTTAACTAGACTGTTTATATGAGCATTCAACCACCTGGGTTTGTAGATTCTGTTCATCCTGATTATGTCTGTCATTTGCAGCGTTCGTTATATGGGCTTAAACAGGCCCCTCGTGCCTGGTTTCAGCGTTTTGCTAGTTTTGTCACACGAATTGGTTTTCAGCACAACAAAACTGACACATCATTATTTGTCTTTCATCGGGGTCCGGATGTTGCTTATTTATTATTATATGTAGATGATATCATTCTCACAGCTTCTTCTACAACATTTTTACAACGCGTTATTTCGTTGCTTCATGGTGAGTTTGCTATGACTAATCTTGGCTCTCTCAACTATTTCCTTGGTGTTTCTGCTCAACGAACTGCTTCTGGTATGTTCTTGTCACAATCCAAATTTGCTGTAGAAATTCTTGAGAGGGCAAATATGCAGAAGTGCAACCCATGCAAGACCCCTGTAGATCCCGAGTCCAAGCTTGGTCCTGATGGTGAACCTGTTAGTGATCATACTTTATATCGCAGCTTGGCTGGTGCTCTTCAGTATCTCACTTTTACACGACCAGACCTTTCTTATGTTGTTCAACATGTTTTCCTTTATATGCATGATCCATGTTACCCACATTTCACTGCTTTGAAGCGCATTCTACGCTATGTTCGTGGTACTATTGATCATGGTCTTCAGCTTCATGAATCTTCTATCGCTCAGCTTTCTCATGAGGCAACTGATGCTTGATTGGGCTGGTTGCCCCGTTACTCGACGAGTCTACCTCTAGTTATTGTGTATATCTTGTGAAAATTATATTCATGGTCTGCAAAGCGACAGGTTACTTGTCTTGATCTAGTGCTGAGGGAGAGTATCGTGGTGTTGCGAATGTTGTTGCTGAGAACGCGTGGCTTCAAAATTTGCTACTTGAGTTGCATGCTCCCTTTATCTATGTGCATAACCATTGTCCTACTGTGACAATGTCAGTGCTGTACGATAATTTATCTACAACCCAGTCAACATCAACGTACTAAACACATTGAGATAGATATTCATTTTGTCCGAGATTATGTTGCCTCCGGTCAGGTTCGTGTGCTTCATGTTCCGTCCAGATATCAGTATGCAGATATATTTACTAAAGTCCTCCCAAGTGTGTTGTTTCTTGAGTTTCGCTCCAGCCTGAACGTCCGAAGATCTCCCGTTCACACTGAGGGGGAGTATTAGCAGTCAAGAGCATCATTTATCCTAACTAAATTGCTCATTTTACACTATTTATGCATGAATTGGTACTTAATTGCTTATATTTGTTATTTGCAGTAATTATTGAGCAAAGAGTGAAAGATAATCAAAAGGCACGCATTTTTGAGCTTAAACAAAGAAATTATGAAGAAGCACTGTTTTGACATCTTATACGTCGTATCCATTAAGGAAGATACGGCGTATCCGTGCCTTATACTCCACTCAACATCCACAAAGAATGATCTATACACCGTATCCAGAAGAAGTCCATACGCCGTATTGGATTGCAAGTAATGGAATATTCTAGAATATAATAATCGTGGACCCCACGCCAAGAAACCCCAATACGTCGTATTGAACTTCTTCAATATGGCGTATCGGCCCAATTCCAGAGCCTATAACTACAGAACCCTAAAAATGAATTTTAGTGTGCAAAAAGGTGCAAAACTTATACCGGAGACTGAGAAGAAGGCATTAACCACCAGGTTTGATTTTTAGAAGAAAAGAGAAGCCACAAAGGTCTTGCAACGCAATTCAATCCATAAGAAACCCTTGTAATTTCTATACTCTAAATACGCGTTTGGTTTTTGGTATCGTTCATTATTGTTTAGTTTACCTTAATCGTTCGTCTATGACATTTGTATAGTTACAATGGCTATTGGCTAATACCTTTAGGTATTAGCCATGTTTATGATAATTTAACGTTTGGTTTATGTTTATCTCGATTGCATCTTATTCGTTGTGTGTTGTTTTATGTTTATCAATTTATACTCGTTTACGTGCTTAAGTATGCGACCTATCATTCAACTGGATCTAGGAATACAAATAGAGCGTTAGCTAGATGCCGGGATAGCTCTCCATATCTGCAATTTATATATCTAGAGTAATAGGATCACAAATATTGACTTGTCTTTGCCTTTGGTTTAGTAAACAAGTTGGACTAGCAAGTGGCCTAGGATCAACAAATGACGTTCTGATTCCTTTGGTAAAGATCTGGACAGTGGACTACTAGTATATAAAGAGATTAAAAAGTAAGTTTGTAAATCCTCAATGAGCTAGGTTTTGATATTATCATCATTTGGTCTCCTAGATAGTTATAAATCGATATGTGAATGCTTTAAGCGGGTTTGGCTAATTGTGACAGAATTACCAAACCTAGAGTTTAGGGAGAAGTACCACCTAAGCTTAAGAATGATATATCATCAACGAAGTAAAACAATCATTGCATTCATAGACAAAACCCGCGTTTTGTTAGATTAAACTGGCTAATATGTTTTCCTTACATAAGACTTGACCGCTTCTTTATCTTTTGTTTATCAACTTGTGTGTGTTAATTGTCATCATTTAGATTAGATAAACCAAAACTCATGCCAGTCTCTCAGGCTGAAAACCCCCCTTTTCTGTTAGTTTAGGTTTAGATAGATTTAACTAGGATTAATTAGGACTAACTTAGATAACTAAAATACTGGTAGATTTAAGTGTTAACGCTCGCTCTTAGTGATCGACACCCTACTTACCAACGAACCTATAATTGATCGGGTACACTGTCCGTTAGTGGGGGTTTTTTTTTTTTGGGTTATACGTTAAGTCGGCAAAATATAAATAGTAAAACTTGAATAATATATTACCTACACACGACGAAACACATTAGTGATGAACCTCAAAACGATGCAACTTGTCTCATGGCTATTGAATCTCAAGAGGTACAAACTAAACCTTCTACTTCTAATTATGAGTTAAATATTATTGATTTACAAAATTAGAATGAGAAACTCCTAAGGTTTAACAAGGATTTTACTAAAAGATTTGAAATTTTTTTGAAAGAAAAATGTTCTCTTGAATGTGAGAAATCAAAATTCGTAAGTAAAATCAATGATCTAAATATCGAAGTAAAAGAAACTTGTAAATAATAAATAGGTGGTTGAACCTTGAAAAAAGTGTGAAGTACTCACCAAAGAGGTTGACTCCTTAGAGTGCAATGTTTCTAAACTTCAACATGAAGCATTGAATTTTTCAAAATTCAAAAAGAGTAGCATTGTTTTGGATGACATGTTAAGTCGTCAAAAGTTGTCCCAAGATAAGGAAAGTTTTGGATTTTCTAAGAATGATAAAACCACTTCCGCAAGTCATAACAAATCAATAGTGTTTGTAAAAGAAAGTCAAAAGAAAAATTCCTCAAAAAGCTTTGTTGAACACATAGTTCCTCAAATTCACTTTGTAAACACTCAAGGTTCTCAAGCACCCATTACGAGAGTGGAAACAAGACATCAATTGGGCTCACATATTAGACTTGGATACACATAACCTCGAGTTGACCCTAGACCTCTTTTAGCCACACCAAATATGAAACCTTCAAACTCATATAACCGAAGACCGTCTTTTCAAAATAACCATTCTTCGAAAAGAAGAAATTTTTATAACAACCAAAGGTCTTCGTATCATCAACATAGCACCTTCCAAAGGAGAGAAAACTCCTACCCAAATCAAAGGCTAAAAACACCTCAAAGCGTTGGGACCAAACTTTCAAAACTCTGATTTTCAATACTCCATTGGTCGTGTTCTACGAGGTATGACCTTACATAATACTATGTGCCTTTCTTTATGCCCAGAATTGTTAACCTGGGAACCATATTTTATAACACAACAGACCCAAGAAACAATGGGTACACGGACCTTGGATTCATATTTGCGTGTAGGTGTGTTCTTTAAATGAGGATCTACTACCGACGATTGGATTGGTGGATAGTGGTTGCACTAGCACATGACCAAGGAATAGAAGATTGTTTTACTTTTACAAGGCGTATGATGGTGTGAATGTCACTATTTAGGAGAAACCTAAAGGGCAAGGTCATCGGTGGAGCTAATATTACTCATGACTCCATTACAATTACCAATGTTCAGCATGTTAGTGGTCTAGCTTTTAGCTTGATCAGAGTAGGTTAATTATGTGATGATGATTGCATAGTTAGCTTTACTAAAGTAGATTGTACTATTAGTAAAAATGGTAAAACGCTAGCTAAAGGACACGGGAGAAATGGATTATATACTTGCAAATTAGGAGATAACTCCAAACAACAAATTTGTCTTACATCTGTGGTGGATAACTCAACGCTTTGGCATAGAAGGTTAGGTCACGCCAATATGCGGTTAGTTCAAAACTTAGCTACCAATAAGTTAGTAAGGAACCTATCTAAGTTGAGTTTTAAAAGACACTTTTGTGATACGTGTGGTCTAGGGAGTCAAGGTAATGCAAATAATAGGTCTAGGAATGAAGTGTCAACTAGTAGGGTTTTAGAGTTGTTACACTTAGATTTGTTTGGTCCATCTCAAATTCAAAGTTATGGAGGTAACTTCTATACTTTAATGATTGTGGATGATCACTCAAACTATACTTGGGTTGTGTTTGTAGAATCTAAGGATGATGTCTTATAGAAGTTTAAAATCTTGTGTAAAAGACTTGAAAACCTGCATAATTGTTCTATTGTTTCGATTGTAACAAATCATAGTAGTAAATTTGATAAATTATAATTTGGAAGCTTTTGTGAACAAAATAGAATGTCTTATAACTTGTCGGGCCCATTCACTTCTCAATTGAGTGAGATTGTTGAAAGAACACATTATAAGTTAAGAAAAATGAGTCGTGCTATGTTAGACGAGCAATCCAATCTACAAAAGTTTTGGTGTCATACATTAGATATGGAAATATTTATACTTAACACTAAAGTACATCTTACCAAGTTCGACCCAAAGTCGTGCGAAGGTGTGTTTTTAGGATAACTAGTAAAGCATACACAGTGCTTAACAAGGAAACTATGAGAATTTAGGAATCTTTCAATGTGACCTTTAATGAGAGCTTGCCCGAACCTAAGTCATCTTCTTTGGTAGAAGATGATAGGATCATTGAACCTATAGTTTAATATCCGATTAGGTCTTCGTTATAAGAAGCTAATGCCTTTTAGCCGAGTTATCCTAAGAGTCTAAAAGAAGCTAGAGGACACCCGATACAACAAGTAATTGGTGAGTTAATTAAGAGGACACTTAGGTCTAAGACTAAAAACATGTTTTAGGTTATTTTTGCATGAATTTTCCAAAGTACAAATTGCATGAGTCTAGTTGAGGTTGCTCATGGTTTACATGCACCATAGAACATTGATTTGAGTGAGTGAGGGGTTAAAAATAAGGATAGAAGTCTAGAGGCCATTTTCATACCCTATTAGAGATATTTGTGCTCTTAGAGCTTATATGTTTACGTGCTATGTGCTAGGAATTATGTGAAAGGCATGGAAGTTAAGCAACATTATTTTTTTAACAAGATGAAGGATAAATGTCAATGCATTATTTCACTCTCTCCATGGTATGACATTATCTCGGAAATTCTAAATGTCCAAACTAGGTTTATGAAACAAATAATTGGATATAAGCTGATGAGGTGTTATTTTATACACTTTTTGGGGTCGTTTAACCCCCTAAATCGTGCATTTATGCCCAAAATAGGTACTTAATCGTTCATTTTTCATGTATTTCACATTTGGAAGGCATTTGGAAGAATTACACGTGACTTGGGCTCATTTGGAGAAGAAACGGACAAGACTACAGACCAACACCAATATCTCTCAAGATAATGTTCTAAGCAGCTGGAGACGGCTTCACAAATTCAACATGACGCCGTCACAACGAAGACCAAGACGGCGTCACAGGATCTCATGACGACGTCAGAGCACACCACCCAACCCATTATCTAGAATATTCTCTTTCACAATGGTGTCACGATTAAAACGCGATGCCGTCGCAACGATTTTCCTATATATACAAACCCGAATTTAAGGTTTTAAGTGTGTAACTTTAGAATAAAAAGAGGGTACGAACCCTAGTTCGTTTAGCAGCTGTTAGGGACGATTTTAGGGCCTAAAAACCCTATTGTACTTCCTCCAACTCATGTTTTAATCAAGTAAGACTTATTTAATCATTCAATATGTCTTGTTGTGTGATTCTTATTTGTTCTTGCTTTATCATTACCATGCTTGGCTAAACCTCCTATTGTGTTTATTTATGATTGTATGAAACCTAGAATGTAGATCTTAGTGGTGTTGCTTCTCTTATGATGGATAATGCATGTTTGGTTCTTAGAAACCAGACTTTTGTATGTTTATTGCTGTTGATATGTCTAGGAAACATGATTGTCTAGAAAGGATACCATTGGTAACAGTAGTCATGCTACCTTTCCAATTATTTGGTTGATCAACTTCTTAATATATTTCACTTGCCTTTTAATACTCCTTTTTTTTTTCATTAGGAGCCTTCGTAATAGTCTTCATAATACATTACTTGTGCGTTGCCTTAACAGAATATTAAATAGATGGCAGGTTTCATGTAATTCGTTCATGACTTAGGAAATAATTACATAGATCATCATAAGTGTGACAAAGAAACAACACTAGGAGAAGCAATTTAGGGGGTAATACATGATTAAATAAACACATTCCTTTATTATATTGTTATCACCATTAGTTTAGATTATTATTTAGTTTTAATAGCTAAAACCAACCAACCTCTTAAATATATGATGTAACTTGCTTTCTATAAAATATAAAAAATACAAAAATTATCTTCCCTCAACCCTTAGAATTCTGTTAGACTGTGATCAAGCCTTCCCAACCTATTCCATGAGTGAACGATAACAACCCCCTGATTCTTGCCTATACTATAATACAGAAGATTTTTGGTTGCTCTACATGGGAGTTGTAAAACTTCGTGTAGAAGTCCTACGATGACCGCATCAAGTTTTTGGCGCCGCCGCCTGGGGAATAGTTAGGTTTTGATCATAGTTTAGCTTAGTTCTACTTGCTTGAATCCTTTCAAGTGAGAATTTAATTTCCGCATATTAGCTTTCTTGTAGTCTATCTCTTCTTTGTGTGATTGTTCTTAATTCCCATTGACTATTCCATTCTTCATCATGGAGAACACGAATCCACCACCTACCAATAATTGTCATGTCCTACCAGTTGCACTGCGCGCACGAATTAACCAAGAGCTCTGTGAGCTACATGTGATTTCGGCCTTCGTTGACTCTCGCCTAGAGAGTATTGAACAATTTCTTAACAACTTCGCCAATCAACCTAATGAGACCAATGATAAGTGTAAAATACACATATCTATTTAGGCTTAAAATGACCCAATTAAACCCAAAAATGGCAAAAATATGCTTGTATTTGTGTTTTGTGTGTGCAGGTACGGATATATCAGAAATCACAAGAAAACAGTCAAAAAACGGGCAAGCACGAACACGAAAATCAGAAGAGTACAAAAAGAAGCCAAAGAATCAAAGCCGAAGCCAGAAATGTCAAGCCTCAGTTAAATCCAGTCAAAATAGTCAAACATTGGTCAACAAAAGTCAACCAATAAAAGACAAAACCCAAAAATATTCCATTTTAACCCTCAAAGTTTCACAAAAGTCCAAAAAAAATCCCCTCACCTCTTAATGGGCCCAAGAAACCTTAATGGGCCTGAAAAAACCCTAAAAATCTATACCCGGATCCAAGCCCATAACCATAAGCCCAAAACCCTAGTCCATTTTCCTTTTCATAAACCACAAGGACCGATTCTGCCAATTTCTAAATTCTTTTTACACTACAAAAAGAGAAATGCAAAGAGAGGGGCCAATTGTGCTAATGAGTCAAAGTTAAAACTGAATTTACCCAATTCAGTTATAACTTGGGCGCCAAACGTGAGCACTATTCACCCGTCGTCCCCATCTTTACCCACAGTCAAAATCAAAGGGCAAATCCAAATTAAGGGGTGCTTAGGTCAATTCAAGAGCTCGTTTATAAGATGGCAGGGAGAGATTAGTCAAATCACGCTTCTCATTAACTCACTCTCAAGCTAAGGCCACGTTGCTATGGAGGAAGCACAAAGGATTGAGGAATTTACACTACATTCACTCACAAAACTAGCACAAGCTGTCACATCATGAGAATGACAGCTTGGCAATCCTTGAGCATCCACATTTAATCCTACGGCTTACAATAGCCCTCAAATGATTGAAGAAATGATTGGCTAGGATTGATTGGATCATGGGCATCAAGCAAGACCTAGAAGCTTCAGCTTAGCACTATAAATAGGCTCTCACCTCACACACACAAGAATGGATGTTTTTTGTAGCTTTTAGTCTAGCTTAATTTCGTATCTTTCTTAAATGTAATTTTCCTTAAAATGTTTTGTAATCTCCTTTTTAAGTAATGTAATCAGTATCTTTTATTAATGAAATTCCGTTTAAATCTCTTTAAATCTCACTTTTAAGCTCCCATTTATTAAGCTATTGTTACTAATAAGCCTAAATAAGCTCTATTCAGCTCTCATAAGTCTTTAAGCTTATGATTTGAGCTTAACTCAACCTTAATCTTACTTGAATCAAATTACCAGCTTAAATTACCTGAACTTGTGGTTAAAAGCTTTTGGAAGGGGGGCTTAAAATGGATGAGCTCCCAAGGACTTAAACTAGCTTATTCACATGAATAAGCTAGAGCTTGTAGCTGATAATTGAGTTTGAGCTTCTGTTTAGCTGAAGCTAAAGTAAGTTTTCATTTACATTTTCATGTCCTTTAAAATTTAGTTCAATATTAGTTCATTAGTTAGATCTGCTTATTTGCTTATTCTATCTGCTTATTTGTGCTAATTAGTATTTCATTGTGCTTATTAATTAGTAATTTACACCTGTTTTTAGCTTAATAGTTATGAATCTTAGTTTTCTTCATTTTTGTCTTAAAAAGTCATAAAAATCAAAAATATTAATGAATTAGTGTGGATCTTAGATTTATGTTTAATAAGCTGTTAGATTATGTTAATTAAGTTTAGTATAAGCTATTAATCATCTGGTAATATAGGTTTAGCTATTGGAATTGAAAAACTTAGCTTAATCATTTCTGTCAAAATGATAAAGGGGTGTTTGGCATAAGCAAGTTTGACCTCATAAAGTCAAAAGGATTTGTGCATTTCATTCAAGTTAGCTTGGATTTCATTCATAATCAGTAGGAATAGAGATTTTAGAGTTAGTTTTTCAAAATATAAAAAAGTTATGGCTTATTTAGAATTCCTGCACCAGGGGAGCTTTTAGCTTAAGATTTAATTGCTTCATTTAGATCCAAGCTCTTTGAGCTTTTGATTGTGCTTGGATTAAGTTTAAACACTCTACTTGAGTGTGTCTTAGTGCAGGACTACTCTCAAAGTATCCTGCACTTTTGATTTGTGCTTGTGCAAAAGTACATCAGCAGGAAAAGATAAGTTCTTGCTATCACTTTTGGCTTTCATTTGAGCTAGGTAGTTAAAGGATTTAGGATTTAAATTTTTAGTAAGATATAATTTAGATATAGCTTATTATAGATTAAGTCTTAATTTGCAATTTGTAGCTTATCTTTCTAGTTTAATTTGCTGTTAAAAGTCATTAAAAAACATGAAAAGCCAAAAACAGTTAGCAATAGAAATTAGCTTTTAAATTTTAGATTCTAGCTTGAAGTATTAGGTTTTATTGCTTAAATTAGGTGGATTATTGTGTTGTTTGTCAATTCAAAAATCTTGTTGCTGTTCTTTGCTTTTTGAGCAATTGAGCTTATTGAGTTTTTGAGCTTAACTTATAGTCTAGTATAGCTTTTTAAGAATTTTAGCTTAATTGATGTTTGTGCTAAATGGCTTATTTTCTGAGTTTGCTTAGTTCATGATCAATTTCAATAGCTTAAAAGTAGTTTAAACCTTTATTTCTTTTCATTTTTATATTAACCATATTATAAGCTCATTAGAACTTCTTTCTTTTTATAATTTGGACATAAAATGAGTTTTTTACAGCTTATTTAGTAAAACCAAAGGGAAACAAGTCCTTTCTGAGGTCAGCCTATAAATAAGCTCTTTTAGAGCTAATGAGTGCTTTTCAGCCCCTAGTGCTTTTGTTAAAAGTGTTCTCACCAGCTTAATCTTTAACTTTGCTCTTTTAAGTTTTCCCTAAAAAGCACTTTTTAGTTCGCCTTATTTTTAAGCTATTTAGGACTAAGGGTGAAAACGGGTTAGGCCTCAGGGACTGGATCTGTAATTTTTGAGTTTTCATTGTTACTCAGTTAGTCTTTTGTCTGTTAACTGATTTGCTCCGTTAGTCCCTAGTAGTTAAATTTCTTTTATTTTTTCACTTTTATTAATAATTAGGTTTTAGTTTTTAATTAGTTTAATTAAAGTCTTATAAAAAGTAAAATTTGGGGCTTTTATTTTTATAAGTTTTTTGCATTTTTTATTTATCTAGTATAATTTTTATAAAATTTGTAGGATTATATTTTTGATATTTTTATTATTTTTACGTTTTAATTTAGTTTAAATCTTAGAAAAATCATAACTTTAAATCTAAAAAGCCAAAAATAGTAATTCTTTTTTCTAAAATTTTCTTTTACTTTGTTTTATCTATGAAAAATATAATTTCAATTATTTTGCTACTTTTCATAATTTTTAGGATTTAATTAGATTTAAATAGTTTTTATTACTTAATAAATTCAAAAATAAAAAAAAGAAAATAATTTTCTTTTTCTTAAAAATTTTCTTTTGTCTTATTTTAGGTCTAGAAATTTAAATTGCATTTTTAGGATTTAATTTTGTCTTATTTGCTTATTTGTCGCATTTTATTTGTTTCCCGTATTTGCTTAATTGTTTAATTGCCTTTAATTGTTCATTTTAATTATTGCTTTTTATTTAGTAGTAATAGATCATCAAATCATCTATTTTCTTATTCAAGTCATAATCCGAACAAAAACGAGGTCTCAATTTCACTAGTCGTTGGGGAAACGACCCGGGTGATCATATTTGCCTATTATATATTATAATATATATATTTTTGAGAGTGAATTTTCCTTAGGGAATTTTCTTAATTGCTCTTGTGGAATATTATTTTATAGTATATTTTATTGTGTATATAAAACTTTACATCAAGTTTTTGGCGCCGCTGCCGGGGACTAGTGTTTAAGATTCCTCTTTTTAGTCCCAATATGGTTTTTTGAAGACATCCTTTCATTCTTGGAAAGTTGTACATCTTGTTTATAATTCAAAAATCAAAAAAAATCATAAAATATAAAAAGTAAAAAATATTTTCCTTTTCTTTTTAGTATAAGTAAAAGATAAAAAAAATATAGAAAAATAAAAAATATAAAAAAAAATCTCTTCCTTTTTAATTAAGAAATAAAAGTCACCAATTGGTAAAAATACCAAAATATAATACTCTCAACGGAGGTATTATCATAATCAATTCCGGTGAACTTGTTGGTTCCCAAATCGAACTAAAGATTTAACACTTGCCATTTGTGTCTCTACGAAGTACGGCTCACCTTGAAAAGCAATTTTTGAGAGCTACCGTGAAGTAGTTGATTATTTGGTTTAAGTCTCTTCCGTGTAATCGTTAAAATTTGTTGTTAATAAATATTCAAAAATTAAAAAAAAAATTAGTGTAAAGTTTTGCTTTTTGATTTTTATGCGCACTCGTTCGCAATCTCGAAGACGTCGTCAACAACAACAAACTCCTCCGTTTGTTGTTGAAAATTTTGATTTAGAAGAACCAATTGTCGATCAAAACATTGTTGCAATGGCCGATAATCGAACGATGGCCCAAATGTTACAAGCACCCATCGAGGGGTATGAAGATGCTATTGTTGTTCCACCGATTAATGCTAACAATTTCGAGCTTAAACAACCTTTAATCAATCTTGTGCAAAGTAATAAGTTTACGGGTAGACAAGACCCTCACAATCACCTTCGATTTTTTAACAAGGTCACTTCAACGTTTAGACATCCAGAAGTTCCGAACACTTCGGTAAAGCTTTTGCTTTTTCCTTTTTCTCTAGACGGTGAAGCCCGAGATTGGTTAGACAAGGAACCTCCTAGATCAATTCTCACATGGGACGACCTTGTTTCAAAATTCATAAACCAATTCTTCCCACCTTCAAAAACCACTTACTATCGGAATGTGATCATTACTTTTTACGAAAAACCTAACGAAACCTTCAACGAAGCATGGGAACGTTTTAAAGACTCCTTCGTCAATGTCCTCACCATGGCTTCTCGAAACTACACCAACTTGATACTTTTTACAATTCTTTGAATTCAAACTATCAAGATGCTTTAGATTCTGCCGCAGGTAGCAATTTCTTAGACAAGATGCCTCAAGAAGGTTTAGCAATTATTGAAAGCAAGTCAAAAGTCCGTTACTCAAGAAGTCGTGCTAGTGATTCAAGAGTAAGTACATATGCTCCTCTTTCTAATTCTTTACCTTCTAATAATTCTTTCGATATGCAACAAATAGTCGCTTCTCTTGAGGATAAGATGACTATCTAATAATTTTTCGAAATTATTCAACATTTAGCCCGCCCTTCTCTCGAGGGGATTAGATTAGATTACTATCAAGAATGAAAACAAAAGATGAATGAATGAAAATGAAAGCTTTAGTTGTTACTTCTCCCGCACGCCCATCTATAAGCAGGTTTGAGGAGTGTATGTGTGTTACATGTGGATCAAATCACAATTTTAACCATTGTCCGTTAACTCGAAGGTGGAAGAACGATTTTCTCCAGTTTTTCATGACTACATACTTACAATTTCAAAACATTCCACAGACCGTTTGGCAATTTTCTTCAAAGAAACCCAACCTTTCCATATTAGCAAGTCAAATGAAACCACCAGGGTCTAATCAAACGAATGTTCAAAAACAACCAAAACGATATCAAGGAAACCAATTCTAATTTCAATCAAAACCGTGGAGGAAAATTTTAACATAAACGTCAAAAAACAATCAAGGATCGTTTATTTAAACCACACCATTACCAACCTCCACAAAATAAACCTTTGTGGTTAATCAAGCTTTCACCTCCCGTTTCACAAGTTTCAAGGTGGTGTCTTCTAAAACGGTTTTTTGAATAAGTTATGCTAAAGCCAATGATGCGGAACCATGAATAACTTGCAATGAAGTTGGATAATTTTCAAAGGAACCAAAATGATTTTCAAAGAGTTTACAATGATTCTCAAAAGAAGCAAGATGATTTTTAGAAGATGATGCTCAGTTTCATGCAAAACTATCACACCAACCAAGCTTCAAGTTCAAGTACGTTACCAAGCAATACCATTCCAAATCCAAGAAATGAAGCCAAGGCAATTACGACTCGTAGTGGTGTTTCATACGATGGACCTCCGATTCCACCACCGGTGGTGGAAAAGGAAAATGAGGTGACAAAGGATGCGGAGCTACCGAGCACCGAAGACATCCAACCTCCTCCATTGGTCCAGGAACAAACCAAAGACAAAGAACCAATCGAAGAACCTTCTTTCGTTGCTAACAAAGCCAAACCTAATTTGCCTTACCCTTCAAGACTTGCAAAAGAAAAGATTCATGAAAAAGATGATATCCTAGCTTCAAAGTTTATTGAAATCTTTCGAAACCTTCATTTTGAGCTTAGTTTTGCAGATGCTCTCATCCATATGCCAAAGTTTGCGTCAATGTTTAAAAAGATGTTAAATAACAAAAACAAGTTGATCGAATTGACCAAAACGCCGTTGAACGAAAATTGTAGTGCGGTCGTCCTTAAAAAGCTTCCAAAAAAGCTAGGTGACCCAGGCCGATTTCTAATTCCTTGTGATTTTTCAGAATTTAATAATTATCTAGCCCTTGCCGATTTAGGGGCTAGCATTAATCTCATGCCTCTTTCCATTTGGAAAAATCTTGGATTTTCAGGTCTTACCGAAACAAAAAAGGTTTTAGAGTTAGCCGATCGTACAATTTCCAAACCAACCAGTGTAGCCGAAAATGTTTTGTTTAAGGTTAGGAAAGTTTCTACTTTCTGCTGTTTTTCTATTCATTTGTGCTTGGATTTTATAGCCGATCTTCGTGGTACCGTTGATACATCGGGTGGACCACTTTCTTAGGAGGCTTATTGCTTTAATCGACGGTTTACGAAGGAGAGATTACTCTTGGGAATGATGATCATTCTTTAAACCCATAAATGTGTGGATGCACCTTCCATTTCATACAACAATCTCGAATCGTTGAAGAAAGTTGATCTAATCGATGTCACTTGTGAAATTTATTCACAAGAAGTTCTTGGATTTTCCGATTCCATTGCTTACAACAATCCTTCTCCGTACTACGATCCGATTGTTTCCACTTCATCTCCGACACTTACTCCTTTTGATGAAAGCGATTTTCTACTCTTTGAAGAAGCCGATGCTTTTATAGCAATCGATGATGAACCAGTTTCGCCAGTTTTCAATGCTACGTACTACGATCCCGAGGGTGACATTCTCATTCTCGATGCACTTCTCAACAGTGATCCATTACCTCCACCAAACCAAGGAGATTACTCACCCGGAATTCAAAAAGATCTTAAAGTTGTTGAACCAAAGAAGTCTTCATCGATATGCTAATTCTTTTATGAACCAAAAGTGAACTTCCCAAAGTCGAACTTAAGGAGTCTAACCTCAGCATCTCGAGGTATGCAAGTTTTTAGAGGAAATTCATAGCTTCCAGTCATAATTTCAAAAGATTTGAGCCAAGATGAAAAGACCTCACTCGTTAACGTTCTCAAAAACCGAAAACAAGCAATTGCTTGGAAACTTTCTGATATCCGAGGCATAGATCCAGAGTTTTGCTCTCATAAGATTCTTTTAGAAGATGATTACGAACCTAGTCAATATTCAAAGGATGGTTTATCCTAAAATCACGACGTCATCAAGAAAGAAAGTAAGAAAAACTTCTTGAAGGGGGATTGAGTTAATCTGATCTCGGATAGTCCATGGGTTAGTCTCCCAGGTCCATTGTGTTCCTAAAAATGGTGTATGTTCCGTGTCAAGAACGAGAAAATGAGTTGGTGCCTACAAGATTAATCACGGGATGGAGAGTTTGCATCGTACTATCGAAAGTTAAACGAATAGGCCACTTTTAAGACATTTTCCGTTACCATTCATGGACAAATGCTAGAGCGTTTAGCCAAGGGCAATGAAATTTTATTGTTTCTTAGATGGTTTTTATAGGGTATTTCAAATCCCGCTATTGGACCCTAAAGATCAAGAGAAAACTACTTTCACGTGCCCATACGGAACTTTCGCGTACCGTCGTATGCCATTCGGTTTGTGCAATGCACCCGGAACTTTTCAACGTTGTATGATGGTCATTTTTTGCGACATGATAGAAAAAACGATGAAAGTTTTTATGTATGATTTTTCAGTTTTCAGAGATTCTTTTTCCTCGTGTCTTGCCAATTTAGACAAAATGCTCAAAAGGTGTGAAGACACCAAATTAGCACTAAATTAGGAAAAGAGCCATTTCATGGTTAAAGAAGGCATTGTTTTAGGACATAAGATCTCTAGAAAAGTGTAACACCCCCATTTTTACAATATAGCAGCGAAAGATAATATGGGGTATTACTTCAAGGATACAACAATCATAATCATAAAAAACAACTTTAAAAGAGACGTTGTTGGAAAAATTTAGTTATCATTCATTATAATCAGAGTTTTTACAAAATGCAGGTCCCAAAATCTAAAACTTCATGTTTGAATGATAACAGTTCAGCCACCTTCGAGTCCATGCCACTCCGTACCGCAACTTGCTCAATTACCTGAGATAAACATGCTAAAAAGTCAACACAAAGGTTGAGTGAAATTCATAGGTTTAGAATGTAATAGTTGAATATAAGATTTATAGTGTAAATACTGGTTATGCAGGATAATTATCATGGAGAACATTATTATCATGATGCAGTATTAGCATGGGAACAGTATTATTTCCCTTAAACTCAATTGAATCACATAAGAGGATATTGGGAGATACTACCAAAAGAGATTATTGGGTGATATACCCAAGAGATATTTAAAGAGTATAGTTGGGAGATATTACCCAAAGAGATATTGGGAGATATTACCCAAAGAGATATATAAGAGTTATTTCCCAAAATTAAATTATTTGGGAGATCACTACCAAAGAGTTATTATAGGGGTAGTATTAGAGCTACTATCCCAATAGATATGTCCTTGTACCTAGGCAATAATATATCATGATAGCATATTAGTTTAGCATAACACTTGCATTTCTGATTTGTTAGTAGGCTGGCACGGGTTTTATATGATATGTGAGATTATGATTTCATTATGTCTTTGAAATAGTAATCACTTTGTTATTGATTAATGGGTATACTGTTAATAGAGTGTGGATTCTTGAATGTATCCCCCTCGCGGGTTTATAAAACATGTAAAATAAGTAAAGGCGAGGTTATGAACTTCACCTGATACGTAGAGGTAATAAATATTCCAAAATGAAAGCAGACGACCTTATCACGATCTTAAACGGGGAATGTTGATATAGTAAAATGATAGTAAATAGCCACGTCACACAACCTGAGTAGAATATGTCAAGTCTTAGGAAGATTGTACTTTAGAACTTTGGTTTAAGAGTTATGAATTTGATTGAGGAGTTTGGAATTATTGTATCACTGTTCGGGCCATCATAATTCAGAAGTCATTCAGTAAACGTTTGAGGAGCTAGGGCACTTTAAATCGTAAACCCAACAACTCAGTCAGAACGTAATACCAAGATGAAACTCCTTAATATGAAGCTCCCTAGTATTGTGATATGATATAGCTTCCGGATGATCGGTTTTAAGCGTTTTTATTCAATATCTGGAAATGTTAAGCACGAGAAGCGTTAATTAAAGTTATATCTGGTAAGGTTTTAAACATGATTTTATACTTTTTCAAAATGTTACATTTTAGACCCTGGGGTTTGGAAAATTTCAAGTAGACCCCTAGGGTTTGCATTATTACGACTTTGGTCCTTCAACTTTAAAAGATATACCAAGTAAAACCTGGACATTTGAAAAGTGATAATAGATCCTTGGAGTTTTAACTTTGATATAATGACACTTTTAGTCCTTTTTAGTTTTTTAAGTTTTCCGAAGGTTACGATATATACCCTTGCATGATGTTTAATTACGCCAAAACTTTGTCCAAATTGCCATGCATAGTTTAGTTTTAACATTTCAATAGATTTTATATGTGATAATAAACTAAAATATGAAGTTTTAATGCAACACATGTTTAAAATAACGATTCGTTTTGCTAAGAAGCAAAACAGGTACAATTAGGGTTTCAAAAGTAAACACCGGTTTTAAGTTCAAATCCTTCATTAATCAATAAATTGGTTATTTTAACATATTTAAGATATCGCTAGGATATATTATACATATTTAACCATTTATAACATTTTAGTTTTAAGAAAAACGCGAAATTAGGTTTCGTGGTGTACGGTTTTTGGATCAAAAACCGGAAAATGGCATGAATTAAGTTATGAAACTTAACATGAGTATATTTTGGATTCTTTATGAACATTATAAGGGTGCTAGTAGCAGAAGTAGAACATTCAAAACCTGGGTTTGAGCTTCAAGGAGCAAAAATGGTGGAAATGGGTCGTTTCGGGTAGTATTTCCACTCGTACGCCTTGTATCTTTAATCCGGGGCTTCAATTATTCAAGGCTTCGCTTATTGAACTTATTTAATGTTCCTAGGATCATAAGGGAGCAAAGGATTGCTGCCTATAAAGGTTATAGAGGAGGAGGTGTGGTGCAAGTTGAAATGAACACATAAGGCTCCTATTTATACCCATTTGAGACCAAGGAGAGTAAGCAAAGCTTAGGATCTGTTCTTGAAATGTGTTGTAGCTATTAAGTGATGTGTAGAGGCTAGAAAATGAGGAGTGGAAGGTCTAGGAGTAGCTTAGATGTGTTGGCTTTCTCTTCTTGCTGCCGTGGATAAGGAGAAGAAAAGGAAGCACATGGTGCCTTCATTCTTGACCATGGAGGAGTCAAAGTTGCTTAGTAAGCTGCTATAAAGAGTCTAGAAGGTATCTTGGGTGGTCATTTGTACATGGTAGCAATTTAGAGGGGTTAAAATGGTCATAGAAGCAAACCGGGTCTATTTTGGGTTCGACGGGTTCTTCAAAGGTTTTAACAAGGTACATTGTGTTATAAATGATTAAGGAATGATGAAATAGGTTGTTAAGGTCTGGGATTAAAGTAATTATCAAATATTAGCAATTTGTGTGGGTTAAAACGGATTAAAATTGAAAGATAGGAAATGGGCATAGTAAGGGTTAATAGGGCTCGTTTAGGTTTTCTTGACTTTTCTTGGCTTTTATTTGCATACTCTGATTAGGAATGTGATACAAATCCTAGGCTTTAGATAATAAGTATTATCGATAATTTTGTCGTTGTTTTGGTTAAGTTATAAGGGTTAAAATTGAGGAAAACGGTCAAAGTTACAATTAGGAATAATTAGGGTTTTCTATATTCTAAGGTTTTCGAGGCTTTGATTCTTGCACATTGCCAAGTTAATGCACTTGATATGATTTTCTAAATTTTTTTATGGTTTATAAAATGGCCCTTGGTTGGTTATTTGGGATTAGAATGGTTTAAAACGAGTAGTAAAGGGTCAAATGATCATTAGGTGCAATTAGGGTTTCTAGATATGTTTTCTAGTACTAGTGAAGTAAAATGATGATGTACTGTGAAATAATGGATTGAATAGGATTGTTTTATGATTGTAACAATAAGTTATTTCATACTTATTTGACTGTTGGTTTAGGTGTTATGATGGATAAAACTCAAGAATATGGGTCAAGATTTACTATTTGCTCGGTTAGGGATTTTCTAAACTTTTAATTAGGGGTTTTAGTGGTTAAATGAGTTGTAAGCTTATGAATAGAATAATTAGGGTTTACACATTGTATATTGAGTGTGGTAGCTTGCACAGGAGTGGTGGTGAAGAAATTAGAGGTAAAACGGAGGTAGAACGGCTATTTTAGATATCGTGCATTAATGACTTGTATATTGAGCTTTGAAAGACTTGTACCTTTATTTGGAGGGAATGTATATTCATATGATATGTTATGTTACTTGTACCTATGCTTTAGTAGCTTGTGCATTCACTTAAGGAGTTAACCCTTCCATGAGATTAGGGTTTAGGGCATCTGATAATGGTTTAAAGCCCGTTTTGTTATGATGTTGCAAATGGTATCTTTTAGGAATATTGTACCTTGTAATAATGATATTATAATATAGACTTGATATGTTATGATGTTTGCTTGACATATATGAAGACATGATTGCCATAGATAGGTTGCGTGAGCTCGTCTACTGTAGTTATGTAAGTTACATGACATACTGAGATATTGACAATGCAAGTAATGTAATAAAGCGAAAAATTTCCCTGTATAATTGTGATCATAGTAAAATAGGTTTTGCATTTGATGAAAATTCTTGGATTGTTATAAAAAGGAATTGAAGTCGATAAGGCCAAAGTTGATGTAATTTCAAAGCTTCCTCACCCAACAACCGTCAAAGGAATCAGAAGTTTTCTCGGGCATGCCGGATTCTATCGAAGATTTATCAAAGACTTTTCCAAAATCTCTCGACCCTATGACCATCTCTTAGTAGAGGAACACTCCTTCATTTTTCGGAAGATTGCATGCTTGCCTTTCAAAATTAAAAAAAGGTTAAAACCGAAGCTCCAATTGTCATTGCTACCAAATTGGGACCGAACCTTTTGAAATCATGTGCGATGAAGTGATTATGCAATAGCGTAGCGGTCCTAGGGCAAAGAACTTGAGAAGCATTTACGACGCCCCCCCGACCAATTCATTACGCAAGCAAAACCATGACCGAAGCAGAAACAAATTACACAACAACCGAGAAAGAAATGCTTGCGGTAGTTTACGCTTTTGAGAAGTTTCGATCATATCTAATCATGAACAAAAGTGTTGTTTACACGGACCACTCCGCATTGAAATACCTCTTCAACAAGAAAGACGCCAAAGCAAGATTGCTTAGATGGGTCTTACTTCTTCAAGAATTCGATTTTTCAGTAATTGATACCAAGGGAGCTGAAAACTATGCAGCCGATCACCTTTCTCGTCTTGAAAACCCGTATGAGAATGTTTTTGATCCTAAAGAAATTAATGAAACTTTTCCTCTTGAAACATTGAATACGGTGACTTCTCATGATGACCAAAATATCTTGTGGTTTGCCGATATAGCAAATTACCACGCGGGGAATTTTCTTATCAAAGGAATGTCAACCCAACAAAAGAGGAAGTTTTTCAAGGATATAAAGCATTACTTTTGGGATGATCCCTATCTCTTTCGAACATGTGCAGATCAAATCATCCGTAGATGTGTATTTGGCCAAGAAGCTCTTGAAATTCTCAAAGCTTGCCATGAAGGACCCACCGGGGGCCATCACAGTGCCAACATCACAGCTCGGAAAGTATTTGACGCCGGATTCTTTTGGCCTACAATTTATAAGGATGCTTATGAATTGATCAAATCTTGTGATGCATGTCAAAGACAAGGCAAAATCTCTCAACGTGATGAGATGCCTCAAAATGCAATCCAAGTTTGTGAAATTTTCGATGTTTGGGGTATCGATTTTATGGGACCTTTTCCGTCGTCTAGAGGAAACAAATATATTCTAGTAGCCATCGATTATCTTTCCAAATGGGTTGAAGCCAAGGCGCTCCCCACCAACGATGCTAGAGTAGTTGTCAAGTTTTTAAAATCCCTTTTCTCCCGATTCGGTGCTCCTAGAGCAATCATAAGCGATCGTGGGACCCATTTTTGTAATGACAAATTTGATAAAGTTATGTCTAAATATGGTGTCACCCATCGTCTTTCGACTCCTTACCACCCTCAAACGAGTGGTCAAGTTGAAGTCACGAATCGTAGGACTTAAAGATATCTTAGAAAGACGGTAGAGATGAAAACCGTGCCTCATGGTTAGACAAGTTAGACGATGCATTGTGGGCATTCCGAACCGCTTACAAGGCTCCAATCGGATGTACGCCTTACAAGCTAGTTTATGGAAAATTATGTCATTTACCAATTGAGCTAGAACACAAGGCATATTGGGCTCTTAAGCATGCCAACTTCGATCTCAAGACTGCGGGTGATCATCGAAAGCTCCAACTCAATGAACTTAACGAGCTTCGAGATCAAGCTTATGAGAATTCATTAATCTACAAGGAGAAGACGAAGAAACTTCATGACTCAAAGATCAAGAATCGAATCTTCAATGTTGGTGATCAAGTTTTACTTTTCAACTCCCGATTAAAGATTTTCTCCGGAAAGCTCAAGTCCCGATGGTCCGGTCCTTTCACTATTACCGAAGTTTTTCCTTATGGCACTGCCAAATTGTCTCATCCCGATGGTTTAAATTTCAGAAAGCAACTGCCACCAGTCTTAACATTAACTAGTAGAGGGGATACACCACCATTGGTTATCCCGGATCTCCAACTATCCCTAAGGGACAAACTAATTTATAGGGATCGAGTCGAGCTTGAGACTTGGTTACCAAAACGAGCCGCTTCGTGGGAGTTTCACACCCATGCTTACGCATTCTCTTTCTATTTTCTTAATACTGTGGTTTGTTGATGTGATGTGGCTATACCTTCTTTCCAGTTTTTTGTTAGATTGTTGTTTGTTCTTGTTGCATTTTTTTCAGGATTAACCCACAATTTTCTAAAGACGACTCGGTCCGTTTGTAGTAGTCCCGTTTTTCACTCAAGACTTCTCATCCTTTGTTTTGAATTAGTTTGGGGAGATCCGATATCCTTTTCATCTATCAGATTCACGTTTATCTTTGCATAATTCATAAACGGCTTAGATTTTCGTAGAGACCCGACTTTAAACATTGAGGACAATGTTTCGTTTTAGTTTGGGGAGGGAATCTATCGATTTGATGTTGCCTGCTTATTGTTTTGTTTTCACGTACCTGTTTTTCTACAAAAATAGCAAAAATTTTAAATTTTTAAGATCTTATTTGAAGAAAAAAAATGAATATATATATATATACAATAATAATAAAATGTGTTAAGACACGAATGTAGGTTTTCTGTTGGTAAGATAATAAGAAGTAATTTTTGACACCCGATCGTACCACGTTAGAAGTTTCTAGCTTTCTCCCTTAAAATTAATGATGATAGTTTTTTGCTAGTCTCATGTGAATTTAAACATGCTAGACTTAAATAATTATAAATGATGACTTGTGCTAACTCAAGTAGTTTTTAAAAAATAGGCAAGTTTGGATTTTATATAGGCTAAGTATTTGCTAATTTCTTTATTAGAGATTTTAAATTGCAAAGAATAAGAGATGATAGTGTTGGTTACGAATTAGGATGCTAAACAAAGTTTATTTGGAAAACTTAAAAGCTTATAGGAATAACTTGTGGTTTTTTCTTCCCCGGAGTTCTTTAAATGATTAATTATACGTTTATTCTTTAATTATTTACAAATTAACTATTACTCTTAAAAGTCTAATCAACATATTCAGAGAAAAAAGCTTTAATTCGAATGATGAAGTCAAACATCGTTTGGTAAAATAAGAATTTTAGTTCCAAGTTTCACTTGTTTTCTAAACAAAAATTTTTTTTATTTGCAAAAAAAAAGTGTTAAAAAAATTAATCAAATTTATAAAAAAAAATCATAAAAATGTAGTTGGGTATAAAATGATGCAAGTTATAAATCCTTAGTGTAAATAATTAATATACAACAACTCCAACGCAATAAAGTACATGGACATTTTGTCGGTTCCTCCCGATATGACATCAAGAAAGGTTGGAGGAATGGGTTTTTAAATAAAATATTTTTTTTTTTTTTAAGGGTTGGTTACATAATAGTATACGAGCTCTGTCGGAGGCGTGGCTGATTGTCGTCGAAAAAAAGTGATACCGTTCCTCACAATGTAAATAGTGATAATAATGTTTGCATAGTTAGAAAATAAATAGTAAAATTTTCTTTCTCTAAAACCAAAGTATTCTTTTGAAACCAAAATTTTGCAAAATCCTACCAGGCTTTTTCATCATGCGAAGTTCATTGCGTTTTCGATTAGTATTCCTCCGGATGGGTGTCAAAACCTTAGCACTTAAACCCGATTGACGGTGGGATGCCTAAGAAGAAAGTCATTAATGGAGACAATGAGAACCAACCGATGATCTTAGTATAAGGAGTTTTTGTTATGCTTTGAGTCATGATCTTGCTAAGTGATTTAACATATTAGCCCAAAAGGCCCATGTGGTAAAAGCTTGGTCGATTTTCAACTAACTAAATTGATGTAGATTTACATGTTTTAAAATATTAATTTGAACACACACATCCTAAATAATGCTTTATGTCGGGAAGAGAAATTCACAAGTTGTAATTATAAATAGTCTTAGCATCTTAGTTCGTAATTAGCAGTGATCTTATTTTTAAGCTTAGCATGGGAAAAGTGAAAAATCAAGGATGATGAAGTTATCTTTAACACATACATTGTGCTTTTGTCTATGATCCTTAAAGTTACCAATGAGGTAATGAAAATAATACATTATGCCAACACAAATAAGTTGTAGTTAGGTAGTTAATTATCAAGAAAAATCATAAAAAGAGAAAAAAGTTTTGAAAATGGGAAATCGGGTGTTTTATAACTTGTGATCTCTTAGCTCTCTCAACAAAAATCTTTGCTACTTTTCAAAGGTTTTTGGGGAAGTTTCGAGATATTTTGTTATAAGGCATGTGATATTGCGTGAGGACATGCATCGGTTTTAGATTTAAAAGAAATTTTGATAAGTGTAAAATACACATATCCGTTAATACCTAAAAAGACCCTAAATGAACCAAAATAGACCAAAAATGGCAAAATATGCTTGTATTTGTGTTTTGTGTGTGCAGGTACGGATATATCAAAAATCACAAGAAAACCGTCAAAAACGGGCAAGCACGGACACGAGAACGGAAGAGTATACAAAAGCCAAAAGCCAAAGCCAGAAAAAGTCAAGCTTCAGTCAAACAGTGGTCAACAAAGTCAACCACAAAAAGACAAAACCCGAAATATTCCAAAACTTGACCCTCAAGTACAAAAAATTACACAATTGGTCCTTAACCCCCAAATGGGCCTTAAAACCCTTAAATCACCCTATTCGGATCCAAAAAGCCCAATACTTGGCTCCATCCTTCCTTCTTGTAAAACCTACAAAGGACCCTTTTTGCCAATTTCCAAAGTCATTTTACACTTGATTTGTGAATAACCAAAGAGAGGGACCATTATTGCAATTTCATCAAAGCTTAAAACGGTTTAACCCCATTCAGTTAGAATATAAGCGCCAAAACACAAGGTACTATTCATCATCTTCTACAATTCACCACACGGTTAAAACAAAGGGCTTTATCAAATTGAGGGGCGAAAATGAATCAATCATCAAGAAGTCTACAATGAAATGGCAAGGTCAAATGTGTCAAATCAAAGCTCCTATTGATCACTCAATAAATGGCCACGTCAGATGAAGAAAACACATAAATGTGGATTTTGCACAATGACACTCAGTAAAGAAGCACATATAGTCTCAAACGGATTTTCCACGCTGGCAATCCGAGTGAACTCATAAGTGATCCACTGGTGGAAAATGAGGATTTAATCATGAAGGATTATCAAAGGATGAGATTGATGGGCCGCGTCTAACAGATTTCAGGCCTAAAGCTTCCTCACAAGGCTATAAATTAACACTCCTACACACACACACACACGCGGGAGGATCTCAATCTTTTTCTAGATTTAGTCTTGAGTACTTCTAAAATTTTGTGCTTAATTGTAATTCTAATTTTCAAATCAATTGTAATTTTCTTTTAAAAGTAATGTAATTCAGTTTTTATTATGAAATTTAGTTCTTTATGTCACAAACACTTAAAGTTTACTCATAAGCTCTTATTCATCCTAAATGCTTGTTACCTGCTCAAAAGTTTTCAATAGCTCTTGTTCAGCTCTTTCAGTCTCTAAGCTAAAATAAGCTTAAATTAGTTAATCATCTACTTAAAAATCAGCTTAAAAATCTATACCTTACCTTTGTAAAAGAGTGAAAAGCTTAAGGAAGTTTGGCTTGAAATAGAAAACAAGAAGGATTTTACTCCTACTTATTTTATAAAGCAGGAAAGCCTGTAGCTGCCTTTCATTGGGACCCTCTCTTAGTCTAGAGGTTTTAGTAAGTTTCCTTTGTTTTCCCTTTAATTTTCTATACTTAAATTTACTTAAAGTTATAAATATGCTTATGTGCTTATTTTTCTGCTTAAAATGTGCTTTTTATTCTCTTATGTGCTTATTGTATATTAGTTTTACATCTGTCTTTTAAGTCATTTATAGTTAATAATCTAGATTTTAGTTTCTGTCATTAATACAAAAGAATCCAAAAATATTAGAGTTAAAATAGTGTAATATCCTAGAATTATTGCTTATCAGTGTTACGATCAAGTTAATTTGTTGTTTATAAGCTGTTAGTACTCCTGGTTGTATAAGGATTAATCAATAGTTTTACAAAATCAATACTAACAATATTTTGTCCAAACCGGAAAGGAGGTGTTTGGATTTAAGCAAGTTTGACCCCAAAAAGCAATGTAACTAGTGAAATTCTCTTTGGTCAGTTGAGCTTCAATAATAATCAAGTTTTATACACAGATTTGAGTGTTTTAGTTTGTTGCTCATATCATTCTATTGCTTAATTGGGTGTTTTTCAGGCACCAGGGCAAAAATTGCCTTTAGATTTGCTTGCTAATTTTGATCTAAGAATCTTAGAATGTGTTTTGTGTTTGTGTTAAGTTTATACTTACTCAAATAGAGTAATATGCAAGTTTATTCCACTCTATGGTGCTTGCATTTTTGATCTAGTTGCATTTGCAAATTACATCACAAGTGAAACTCAAGTTTACCACTGTAGACTACGCTTCAAATTAAGCTAGGCATTGTAGATTAGAGCTATAGTTTAGGAGATTTAGATTAGATATAGCTTAATACAATTTAGGTTTTAGATTTCATTTCCAAGCTTATTATCTTAAGTACATTTAGGTTTAAAAGTCACTAAAAATCCAAAAAAAAGCCAAAAACAATAGGTTTAAGAATCTAGCTTTTAGCTTAGGTTTTTATGATTTGGATACTTAGATATTAAATAGTTAAAGTAGTTTTCAAAAGCTGAGAGTCTAATATTGCTTATTGAGCATCTGAGCTTACATTATTTTTGAGATTTTTAATTTGTTTCTTGAGTTTGCTGCTTTAATCATCATTTTTAATTATCTTATTGTGTTTCCAGCTCAAATCTCTTTTCTTAATTAGCATAAGCACATCATAAGCTCCTTAGATCTTCTTTTGCTTTTTTAAATTGAGCTTAAATTGAGCTTTTTACAACCTTATAAGAAAAACCAAGGGCAAACCCCTACATTCTGTAAACAGCTTATTGATAAGCTATTTTTGAGCTTATTATTGGTTTTCAGCTAATAGTATTTTCATTAAAGTTATTTACACCAGCTTGTTCTCCAACTTTGCTTTTATAAGTTTTCAATAATAAGCACTTTTTAGGACTCAACTTATTTTGGGCTTAAGTGGACTAAACTTATAATCGGGTTGGGCCTCAGGGTAAGAAGTGTAACTTTTAAGTTTTAATTGTTTTTCTCCAGTTTAGTCCTTTAGTTTTGCATTGTAGTAGTGGTATGTGGTGTTGGGGTTCCCACTTATTAAGTTTCTTTGTTAGTTAAATTAATTTTAATAAATAATTAGTTTAGTTTTTAATTAGATTTAATTAAACTTTAATAAAAAGTAACATAGGGCTTTTTTTTATAAAAATTCTCATCACTTTCTCTCGTTTTTAGTAATAATTTTTAAAAATTTTTAGGATTTAAATTTTTTAGAGCATTTCTTAATATTTTTAAGCTCATTATTAATTAAATATATAGAAAATTCATTTTTAAAAATCAAAAAAGCCAAAAAATGTTTTCTTTTTTCTCAAAATTTTCCTTTGTCCTAACTTAGGTTTAGAAATTTAGTTTGCATTTTTAGGACTTAATTTTAGTATATTAGCTTAATTGTCGCGTTTTATTTGTTTCTCGTTAATTGCTTAAGTGTTAAATTGCTTTTAATTGTTCCTTTTTAATTGTTGCTTTTATTTAGTAGTAATAGATCATCAAATCATCTATTTTCTCATTCAAATCATAATCCAAGCTTAAACGTGGTTTCCATTGCACAAGTCGTTGGGAAAACGACCCGGGTGATCATTCTTATCCGGTAATATACGTATTATATATTATATTATATATATCTTTTAAGAGTGAATTTTCCTTAGGGAATTTTCTTAATTGCTCTTTTGGAATATTATTATTATAGTATATTTTACAAGTGTATTAAAACTCACAATCACCTACTAACAGAACTCATATACGATCCATAAAATACAAACTCTCGTCTCCTTTTCTTTCCATCTGTTGATCTAAACCATGTAGTATTTCTGCGAGTACGTTCTCTTGCTTGAACGCCTCACTTTGGGCTGTCAGTATCATTCCTCTTACTCCATACTGAATATTCATAGCCATCGCTCGAACACATCTAGGTTTCACTCGTTCCTTCCTACTTAACGCATCAGTCACCACGTTTGCTTTACCTGGATGGTAACGAATTTCATACTCATACTCACTATACAATTTAATCCATAAAGTACTAACCATCATCTGCCTTCTTTTCCATTTGTTGGTCCAGGTCACGCAACATTTCTGCTGGCGTGTTCTCTACCTTGGACGTCTCGCTTGAAGTAGCCAATATCTTATCCTTAACACTTGACTGGATAGTCATGGACATTGCTCTTACTTGTCTTAGTTTCACTCTTCATTTCTTCTCAACGCATCAACCACTATATTCGATTAATCGAAGCGTCACACAAATCATTCCTCTAAGTCTAGAAAGCCTCTTCTCGTTCTGCGCCCCACTCATACTTTTGATCCCTCTTAGTTAGGGAAGTAATGGGTTTAACAATCTTAGAAAAGTTTGCGATGAAACGTAGGTAAGTAACTTGCCAATCCTAAGAATAATCATATCTCGGATGGTGTCATAGGGTACGAATCCACATTCTTCCATCTGCCTGCGCCACTAGAGTAACCTTAGCATACAACTTCTCCTTCCTCAGTAATTCCAACTCTAATTTTAAATGAACTCCATGCTCCTCTTCTTAACAAACAACACTGGTGCTCCTCACAGAAAATGACTAGGTCGTATGAAACCTTCGTCTTGCAACTTTTGAAGTTGTTCAGACAATTCTTGCATTTCCAAGGGTGCTAGACGATATGGAGACTTTGCAACTGGCGTCGCTCCATGAATTAATCTATGCGGAATTCAACTTGTCGTCGTGGTGGTCATCGACAAATCTTTCAAAAACACATCAATGAATCTTGTACGACGGAAATATCACTCAATTTTTGTTCATTAAGGTTTTCACGACTCCTTGAGTACGTTCACCATGAACCTGAAGTATCTCATCACCTTCCAACGGTATCCTAACCACCTTCCCATGACATACTATCCCAAACTTCGTCTTGGACAACCGGTCCATTCCCACAAGCACATCAAAGCTTCCACGACTCAACGGTATCAACGAACTCCAAGGGTTACGAACAATCGAATAGGATAACAAACGAATATTGAGTCAAAGGCTAGAATGCATATAGGAGATTCCACATATGCAAATAGACGTGGATCAAATGACATAAGAATCCTTTGAAAGAAAGGATACGTATATGCACCGAGCGAAAACGCAACGAAAGAAATCAACATACGTACCACGACAAATGAACACATAAAAAAATATATCAATACGAAAGACGAAAATTGTTATACCACTTACGCATTTACTAACAAAGCCAAATTAAATAATGTTTTTATAAAAATCAATTTTAAATTAAGAAAAGATCACTTTAAGTATAAAAATTGTTTTAAATAATAATAAAATTGTCTTAAACTTAATCTTAAAATTTATTCTGGTTTGTCATAAAAAAAATCTGAATGTTATCTAATGGAGTCTATCGTGACATACCAACTATGAAATCTACTTTAAACCAGCTTTTTATAATAAAAATAAAATTTATTAAACACTTAAAAATCTTCATATCCCTAATTTTGTATAGGACCATTTTAAACATATTCTTATTTATAAAGATCATTTTAACACAGTTTGTTCTCAAACACTAACACAATACTTCCAAAGGTTTTTTATAATTAGACATCAATTATAAAATATGTTACTCAAACAAAAGACACCATAATACCAACAAGGAGTTGTAAAAACACCGACAGACTCTAACACAATTCTATTGTTTGAAAACGAAAGAAAATACCAGGAACCATATACTCAAAATAAAATCAAACAAACTCGTACAAGAATACTACATGCAAAGACGTACGTAACCCAAAATAAAACGTAAGGTGTTATCCAAAATAATGATCAACAGAGCAAACCTAAAAGCATTGATATGTTAGGAAAACCAAGGGATATACAAAGAAGGGAGTAATGATCCACACTAATATGTTAGGAACAATTAGTGCTTAAAAGAAACCTTTGATACTCATACGAGTAATCAATGCAACGAAAGAACTAACAAAACGCGCCTATATCCGAATAAGCAGATTCCGAACAACCAATATACATCGATACGTCAAATAGGAAAATCAGGTATCCTTACTAACAAAGTACGATGAAGGGATGCTAAGCTTAGACTTAGGAAATCCGAACAAACAATCGAGCAAACGAGCAACCTCTATAATAGCAATCCTAGGTATCCGCAAAAAGACTAAAAGATAGAAGAACTACTATCTATACAACCAACTTAACATATCCATCCAAATTAGGTAAGAGAATAATTTTCTACCCTTAACATTCATCTTATCATGAATACCAATCAATAAAAAAACATATTACACTACCAACTCACATTACATTCAAACACAAATAAATGTAAATCATGGTCCACAGTCTACGTGTGTATGTCTTTATAATTATGTAGGCCACATAAATATAATTGCCGATCCTTTCATAACCCGATTTTTTTTTTTTTATAACTTACTTCCACGATTACTCCAAATCATCATAATACATATATAGCCACATATACCACATTACACATCTAAACCACTCAAACTTAACACATAAAAGAGCTCCATCAAATAACTACTTACTCTATCAAATTGAAAATCGTAACGTCATAAAGATTCGAAAATCACACACAATTCTAAAAATACAAAATATCTGAAAGAAATAATCAATAACAACATGACGGGGTAAAGGACGAGATAAACTTATGTTGGGCCTCGCTTGGGTTTGACTTTGCCTCCGTAAGAATCACCCACTAATTCGCGGCGGGTCTAGCCCTATTACGCGCATCCGACAAACGATCAACTATCCTATCTCCTTCGGTTCCACAAGAGGCTCCTTATAACGCTTAAGTCCAGTTGGGAAAACGGTTCCCCAACGAGACTTCTTACGGGTGGGGGAAAAACATAGCTAAAATACTAAGAAAGTAATACATATCATATCAGATAATGGTAGGCAAAATAACTAAAATGACAACTTAGCAAAATACGAGATATATAAGCTATGCAAAAATAGAGGGGAAGCATAGCAGTTATAGCATTAAACACTTAAGCCCTAAATGCATCTACATGAAGGACCCCTAGGTTATAGTCTAGGCTTAACCACCTACTTCTCTATAACCAAAGGCTCTGATACCAATCTGTCACACCCCGCCAAGGCGGAAACGCGAGGCGCGACGAGAAAGGGAATCATCACAACACATTGGCGTCTATATAGAGAAACTAAAACATGCATAAAATACAAGGTATAGACACGCAGTGTCATGAAAATACCCAAACACATCAACAAAATCCAAAAGGCGTCTGACATTGAAATGAAGGCAGTTCATGCCAACGTCATGACATGCAAACATTCATACATCCTAACAAAGCAAAACAATTAACATTTATCATCCAAAACAAATAACGAAATCTAGATAACTAAACTTCGCCAGCTGCCTACGGTCCATCTAGCCACTTTTCCTAACTTTAATCTCATCCTGCTGAATACCTGAAAATGATGCTTATACGTCAACACAATAGTTGGTGAGAAACATAGGTTTTCAGACACACATATCCAATTCATTTCCAGAACAATTTAACTAATTACTATGATTATAAAATAATACTTTTGCATGACAATTATGCTAACTAACATACAAGCTAACACACAATTCAATAAAACCAACAAATCATATATTGGGTAGGCGTACCCATCCGATCCCTTAAAAACCAAGCAGACGACCCATATCGCCTTTGGATCATACCAAATCTCTTTCCTTCTAGCTCAGGCCATGGATACCCGCAAGTAATCCTCCTGACTAAGCCATACATCAATATCACAACACATAAGATATAGCACATAACGCATATCAGTCACATAATAGTCTATGCATTTACACTAACACATAATTACAGGAATTAAAAACTCATTTCAACACTTGCATCATTTCCATCCCAAGTTTAAAACGCAATAAAAAGTGGGACTATGTAACTCACCTGAATGCTCAAACGCAGCTTCCAATTCCTATAACGCAACTAAATCTTGATTTTTGAAGCACTAAATCACCAACTTGTTCTTGGTTAAAAAAACTGTTTTTTCTTTCTCTTGAAGGTTCGGCCGATCACAACGGAGAGAGGGGAAGAAAAGTGATTTAGGGTTTTATTAAATTTGTATTTATATCTTTAGAATCCTAATTATAGTCAAACTTTGTTTTCTTTTTTTTATCCCTAACCGGCCGAATAAACACCTCCATATATATATATATATATATATATATATATATATATATATATATATATATATTATATATAATATAAGGGCTGTATGAGAACCGGACGAACACGAACGGAGCCTTGTTCATGTTCGTTCATTTAATTTTAACCGGACAAATAAACGAACACGAACGCTTAAACGGACGAATTTTCTTGTTCATGTTCGTTTATTAAGAAAATGAGTTGTTCGTGTTCGTTTATGTTCGTTTATTAAGAAACTAAACGAAACTTAAACGAATATAAACGATCGAACACAAATAAACATAGAAAAAGAACATTAAATTTATCAAACTATGCATAAACTTTTGTTTTATAAGTGTTATTTTGTTTAAAACATACCAGTTTTAAAAGTATACAACTAAAATGTATTTCTTATTTCGAACATAAAAACAATAAATGAACATAAACGAAACTCATTAATGCATACGATAATCGGACGTTCAGACATAAAACGGAAGGACGAAAACTTTTGTTCATGGTTCGTTCTTTTTACTAACGAACGTAAAATAATGTTAATGTTCGTACATCTTATTAGTAATACGAACTTAAAACGAACTTTTTACCGGACGTTCATGAAATGTTCACTGGAATGTTCGTTCGTTTACAGACCTATATATATATATATATATATATATATATATATATATATATATATTTTTATTTATTTAATTATTAATTTACTAATTATATTCATTTCCTTGAGTTTTCATAAAACCTAAGCTAATTTGGGCAAACTTTTTTACATAAACGCAGCTTACTACACTTTCTAAAAATAACTTTTCATTTTACATTTCACTTTCTATATTTAGAAAGTTTGCTACAAACTTCCATATTTCACTCATTCACTTATTTCCATCATAATACATTTCCTATAACCGCTTAACACAAACTTATCCAACTATTAATGTAGCATTGCATGCAATACGCTATTCTTTTCCATTATCACTATACGTGAACAAATAGAATACTTATCACTAACACAAACGCACTCAAAATGAGTTGATCATACACCTCAAAATAATATCATGCACCTATTTAAACCACTTAGCACACATAAATTACACATAGCACACAAGAATCACACAAAATGAACTCTTAGCCATTTTTAAAGATATCACTAACCTGATTAAATCACGGATGTTACATTATCCCCTCCTTGAGGAATTATCGTCCTGAGATTTAACTAGCAGGTTCAACAACTTGGTCTACGAACAATTGTGGATACTTAATCCTCATCTGGTCTTCGTGTTCCCATGTAAACGCAGGTTCACGTTTCGAATTCTACCTAATTTTCACAAATGCTATATTCCTACGTTTTAACTTCTTAATTTCTCGTTTCATAATCTCTACAGGTTCCTCGACAAAATGAAGTGTCTTGTCAACCTTTATCTCATTCAATGGCACATGCAAATTTGCATCTACCAGACACTTCTTCAGATTTGACACATGAAAGGTGTCATGCACGCTACTCAACTCCTCATGTAACCTCAACCTATAAGCTACAAGATCAATCATTTCAATGATCTCAAACGCTCCTACATATCTTGGTGCTAACTTACCCTTCTTTCCAAAACGCACTACGCCCTTCCATAGCGACACCTTTAATAACACGCGGTCTCCCACCTTAAACTCTAACGGCTTACGCCTA